>JAHRHJ020003152.1:0-258372 GCA_019776745.2 Taxus chinensis
CGTGTCATGGAATTAGGCCAGATTTTTTCCCACCGAGAATGAACGCAATATTACCTACAAATGATACTACTAGGAAGAATGGCCCTTATCAATATGGAAGATATTTTAACAACGGTCATTCTTCCACTTCTTACGCGAAAACTGATAAAGTGGTAGGGCATATAATACCCCTCATAAAGTGCCACGAAGAAACAAGATAGAACATGAATAGGGGAAGAACCTCCATAATACGAAGAGAAGAACCTTTATAATAGAAGACACAAACTAGTCACAATCCAACAAACCACTCAGTAACCTAAGCCATAACTACTTTGCTTACTTTCCAGGTAAAGACAGACACAAACACTAAATTCAAAAGTTCAAAGCCTAAGTTAGGATCCACGACTCCATTTAAAACCAAGGATAAGAAGACCCAGGGTATCATCGTGTACACATCCCGCTTCGCCCACTAAAGAACAATTACTCGCACAAGAAGTGCATCTATGAAAACCACTTGCCAGCATATAAGAAAGCAATATAGGGAGTAATTAGGAAATGCCAATACGAAGAACTATGCCCTATCCTTTTGACAAGACAATGACCCTTCAACCTTTCCAAAGAAATTGATATTCAAAGTTTGACACATACAAAGGAAAGGTATACCCAAGGGATCATAGTTAAAGATTTCTACATGGCTTCCACGAGGTTCTTATAGTGATAATCCTATCAAACTTTTTCCTAAGAGTCCTCGGAGGGCAAGCATTGAAGTGTTTACGACGCTTAACACGAGGTCAATTTTCACCTGGCCAGAAATTTGCAGAAATATTTGTGCGTCATTTTCTCCTATAACAAGAGAGTGACAACACCATGGTGACTTGTGCTGTCACAAAATAACACCAATGAGACCTTTTGCAGCTTCCTCCAATGATGGAGAGGGAGATCTGTCGCTTCCCTGCGCTTTCCTGATAAGGCAACTGGTCAATATTTTCATCCCTAATCCTCAACCCAGATATAGCTTTCACCTCCAAAATGCCCATTGTGTCCAAACCTTTGAGGAGGTTTTATCGAGAAAGGGATTCAATAAAACGGCTTCATTGCTCAAAGGAACCCTCAAACCCATCTAAAGAACCAAAGTGCAAATGCCACTGACAAGCCAAAGATCTTTACCAAAACAAAACATGTTGGAGACTGAATCACTGATTCCAAACGTGTTCAAACAGTCCACACCATTTCAACCTTTTAAACTGAACCAAGGGCCCCATTCAACCACCACCAAGCGACAAACATCACCTTGCCCTCAATGACCATTGTCCGTCATACTAAAGACAGTTGGATGCAGCCCACATTATGACCTGCCTATAACAACAGCCATTTGATGACAACGCTCCTAACCTTCATGGTAATAAGGAGCTGAATACTGTGAAATGCATCATGTTAAGGTCATAAAACAGATAAATGGTTTGTCGACTTCGCCACTATATCAAGACTCATTGACAATGGTGAGATAGAGTGATAACCCTAGCCACATAAAACACCTAACAAGACGATGTGTATTTATAACGACCATTCCCCAAGCATGATAAGTCGGAAAAGGCAAAACCCGGATCGGGGAGAGTCATCCCAACCTATAAAGCCGGATTACTTATATACCAAGAAGAGATAACAATCATTACGATCCGCTCTTAGTATATGTATTCATTCCCCTACTGACTGCATCAACACCATCCGGATTCAGTGAAAGAGTGCTAAATTAACAAGGTGCGCCCGCCTCGTAATTCTAGATCCCTCTCCGTTGACCCCACATACTGGTAAGTATAACCTTTTAGAACAACTGAGAAGACTCTGCTAAGATTTCCGTCTTAGACCTTCTCAAGATTGTCCAATGTACATAAGGACATCCTGTATCAAACCTTCATGGGTCGGGAAGTGCCTTTATAATTCGATCCGGCTTACCTTCAAACCGCGGTGGAAAATATTGCACGCAAGTGAGCATCTCACTTTCAACCATTGGGAGGTCCCTACGAGAATCCTACACATAATCTTCCCTTTAATACATTGAGGTAGTTGTTACCCTCCCCGCCCACCCCCCCCCCCCCCCCCCCCAGGAAATCAAAATGGGTGCTTGTTGATAGGGATCTCAGATTGAACTCTACACGCTTAAATTAATCAAACATTGGGACTACGGAAGAATATTTGAGTCCCATATCATCACTATCACCGCTACGACAATGCGGAAAGAGAGTCAGCAGGCACCATTAACGCTACCAATGGAGGTGGGCCCCACTTGCCATCATACAAAGTTTACGTCTTAGACTTGGAACTTCCATATATATGCTTCTAGGTCGACCATAGATTTCCATGCCATGCAAGCATGCCATCAACATTTCATCATGCATCAGCTGAAGCATGAGTACCATAGTACAATACCAATAGACTCCGAGCCCTTTGCTCATTTTATAGCTCTTATAGCTTTACACGAAGGGTATCATAACTCGATGTCCCTCCATAGATATAGTTATCCCTCTTCATTCGAGGCCATGGAATCTCCAAGTAGATTAAATCTCTTGTTTCTTGCACTCATGGGTCATCTACTTCAACTCTCATTTAATTCATGGGAGATGAAAATCTGATATGGCGTGGGGAGCATAATGTACAACAGTGCTTTGGTTTCTTACCTCTCCTTGTCGCCCACGACTAGAGGTCGACCCCACGACCGCTTTAAGAGACTAGAGAGGAACACACCTTATTGGGTCATTCCTACCTGGAGGCTTGTTAGCTGAGGAAAAAATTTACTTGATCCACCACTACTTGGGCCCTGAGGAACACTCACCATCTTGTTATCAAACCCCAGAATATGAAAAATCTAGCAGAATGGATGTACTCCATGGGCACAAAGCCTAAGATGTGGGAGGAATGAACAAGGACAAAGAGAAACAGTCCCTCTTCCACATTTCAAAACAGAAAATATGGCATTGGATGCACCCTTATGGAGCACACCCCAACGATCAAGATGTGCTTGTTCTTAGCAGGAGGATAGCTCCGATTATCTAGACAGCAATACGGAAATTCCTGTTGTAGCAATATGAGAACTTGCCTTCACGAACCTTTTCATGAATAATGTTTGTCCTAACCTCACCCCCACTGAACCAACCCTTGACCTTGTATCCCCCTCCCTTGTTGAATGGGACCAACAACGTCCACTGCCACTAGATTTATTCGAGAACACGGGCTATTGTGCGTTCATGGGCATAAGGGATACATTCCCATTGTAGATCACAAGAAGGGGTTCTTTATTGACTTAGACCCCTGTGCCTACTTCGGTGAGGAGGTTGAACTTCATGGTCAGCAAAATTTAGAAAAGCGAGGGCGAGAGTTCTAAAGAAAAGCCTCCAGCAAAATTGAAGTCCAAGTCAACACAGTGAAAACCTCGTTGCGTGCATTGGCTGACAAATAAATACGAAAATCAAAGGACAAAAAAAGTTACCATGCCAAGCTGAAAAATTATCGTAGAGACATCCTTGGATAAAGATCTCAACCTACCTCCCGATCCTACGCCTATGATGATTTACAAAAATTTTAGTTGAAGAAACCATTGATGTCAATCATTGGTAACCTAAGAAGATCCCCAAGATGTAAAATTGGGAGCATCACTCTCCCCAGAGACAACACCTTCCTATTCTACTACGAGATTTTATTGATGTTTTGCATGGTCTTACAAAGATATGCTCGGCTTAGATCCAACTTGGTCATGCATACCTGGTTAGGCACGCGACCTAAACCTATCAAACAAAAGCCTTCGAAAGATGCACCCAGATTGGCCTTGTTAGTTAAAGAAGAATAGGAAAGGGTTTTC
Organism: Taxus chinensis; assembly: GCA_019776745.2. Taxonomy (NCBI): domain Eukaryota; kingdom Viridiplantae; phylum Streptophyta; class Pinopsida; order Cupressales; family Taxaceae; genus Taxus; species Taxus chinensis. Next base: position 3,833 of record JAHRHJ020003152.1, read on the forward strand.
TTGGCAGTAGGATTCATCAGGCCCAATTGATATTCTGAATGGATTTGAACATTGTTTTCCTGTCCAAAAGAAACCTATTGGTATCCAATTTGTACAGATTTTGGAGCATGACAAGAAAGCTTGGGGCCCTAAGATGACTTTCGCATTGCGGCAACATTAACGAATGATTGTTGAATTCGAGCCGCAGGTACGAAATGCTATCATCTTATTGATGGCTTTTTAGGTTATCATCAGAATAAGATCTCTGAGGAGACCGACATCCAAAACAGCTTTCTACGAAGCTCCTTGGGGCACCTTCCTATTATGCAGGTGATGCTCTATTTGGCCTTAAAGAATGCGGGAGCACCTTCAGCGGGCTGACATTAATATTTCATGAAGATATGTATATCATACATCATGGAAGAATACGTAGATGACATCTGGGGAAAGTCCTTAAAACGAAGAGAGATCAATCCTATCATTTACGGGCGTATCTTGAAGCGCCTTCGTGTAATATCAAGTCGATAGCTATATCCAAAGAAGTGTGTCTTCAGTGTGCTATCTGGGAGGCTATTAGGCTTATCTTGTTAGACGATGTATTGAGGTACCCTGCTAAAGTGTCTGCCATCAACAGAATGCCTCTACCTGAGAATATCAAGCAACGCTATGCTTGTCAAGGAACATTCCAGCCATTCGTGGCTTTATCTCCGGCAGCTTGTCAGAATAAATGTCAGTCTCATTCACTCATTTTTTATAAGAAGGCGATACACTTTCATCATAGGAACGCTTAGGCACAACAAGCCTTTGCTTTGCTTAACAGTACTGGCTTATCCGCCTATCCTATGCCTCCCACTTTGGGAGAACCACTTTTTCTCTATTTTCCGCTACGCAATATGCTATTGTGGCAGGCTGCTCCTGCCAATATGACCTTAGCCATAAAGAGAAAGCATTATACTATCTGAGTCGCACCCTCTATCACCTATGAACGTAATTATTTTGCAGATTGAAAAGCTTGCTGGCGCGTATGTTTTTACCTTTCTAGAGAAATTCACGAATTACCTGCTAAATACTAAGACCAAGCTCGTATCCAAGGTTGACGCCACTCAAGTATTTTTTGGGGGGGGGGGTTGTTGTCTCAAACCCGCCCTCATAGTAGAATTGCTAAATTGATCTTCTACTCAGTGAGTTTGTATCTAGAATTGTCCTCATCAAAATCAATTATAAGACAATACTTGCTGAAGAAAAAAAACAGCTATGGCGTAATCACCTTTGTTAAAGCTATAGACCCTTTGAGTCCTGGATCTGCCTAGATGCATCTTTGCTCTACCTTGAAGAATTGTTGTATGGCGCATACATTTTGATGGATATTTTTACTTTGATGGTTCAGGTGCAGGATGGTCTTTATTACTCCTTCGGGTGATCCTATACACAGCTTCCACTTGGGGCCTCCGCTAGCCGAACAACATTGGCGGATATTGAAGCACTCATTGGCAGGGATGAAGCTACGCATCAAGTGGAATTTAAACTGTTAAGGTTGTAGGTGATTCACAGGCTAATCATTCAAATAGGTTATGATGAGTATAAAGTTAACGCTGACAAGCTCATACCTTACAAGATAGTTGGCTGGCTACTCTGAAGGAGTATTTTGTGGGCGCATTACCTCTTGAGCAGATCCTAAGAAGCAGCACAGAACTGATCGGCAAATGCGATGGCAATACATTGCATCTATGCTTCATGTTCTGGGAGGCCTAGGGAACTAATGATATGGCCATTTTTGTAGAAAATCTACACTGAGCCGCACGTATGACATAGCCATAATCTTGTCTGTCTTGTGAGGTTGTTGGTCCCTATTCCGTCTGTGGGTATAACCGATTTTCACGCTATCTTAGAGGACAAGTAGCTTGCCTCTCCCGAATATCTCCCATTCTAAAAGCAAATCCTGATTGCACCAGATTCGTTACACCCTTTTTAGGCAGGTACACTTTATCATCTTGGGTCTATGAATGGGAATCTGTTACGTTGTCTGGAGTGACAGAGTCAATCTAGGCAATTAAGAAGTACACGAAGGAGTAGGTTGAGGGTCACATACAAATGGACGGTCTTGGCTAAGAAACTAGTAGAGAGTAGGTTCTCTATTGGCCACCATGGAAATTGATTGTTGCTCCTTATGTGTTCGATAAATGTGTGCTTTTCCCAAAAGTATGGATTTCATCCCTTTTTTTTGTGAGGTTTTTTGCTTGGGGCCTTTGGGTTGTGCGGTTAGCCCGATTGGGTGTGGAATGCTCCATCATAACCAGTGGCAACCAATCACTACCCGTGGCCATTCTCCAAGGGGGACTTGATCTAATATGGAAGCTAGTTACTCCTAACTCATCGAGGGTAATACACATATCAATCACAGCTAACAGGGAATTATTTTACAAAATGGGTGGCGGCTTATCCCTTACACCTATGTCACGGAGCACAGATTTCTAATTTATTCATTGAATCACATTATTTACCAATATGGTACTTCCATGAAGCATTTCACAGTTATGGGAAGTCATTTAAGAACAAAAAATGTGAAAGGTCTCTTGCAATGGTTCCAAATTCATATTGAAATGTCCACGCCATATTACCCTTCAGGGTAATGGAACAAGCTCAGGCAACAACCAGAAGTTGGTCAGGGATAATGAGAAGATAGTTAGCAAAATTGGATTCGAAACTAGCACCTACAAATCCGACCAGCCCTATGGGCCCTAGCCGAACATCAATTCACACTCCTACGGGGCGACGCCATATTCCTAGTGTTAGGGACAGAATTATAATCCCTTAAAGATCTAAACTCCCATCCCTGTGAATTTCTCTTCGGGACTATTTGGATAAGTTTTGAAGATACCAAGTGGCAAGATTGGATGAATTAGAGCTCTGATTAGAGGTGCATTTCGCCGCTCTAATCCAGTAAAGGTATATCAACAAGAATCTCCCGCCAACACAAAAGAGACTCATCCCCGCCAGTTTGAGGTGGGTGATTTAGCTAGATGGAGAACCAGTTCAACACCAGAGCAGAGCGAGAAAAGAAAGAAAGGGAAGTTTGAACCACGGTTAGGACCTAGTCATAGTTGCCAGTATGTACAGGGGATACAAGTTGGCTCACCCCCAATGGTGATGAGCTCCGGGGAGAGCCCATGAATTCCTTGCATCTGAAGAGTTTTTGGCTAAACATGGCACCAGGAAAGTCATAAAAAATCACAACAAAAATAAAAACATAAAAAAAAAAAAAACAAATCAAAAAAAGAAAAAGAGAAACAGGTCATCCACTAGTGAAAACCAGGCCATTGTGGCACTTTTGACAGTCCTTGGGTGAAAATCAGTTTTCGGGAACTCAGGAGGGATTCGTGTTCACAAGCATTCTGTATTAGAAGGTCGTTGTCTTTGTCCTGGACCGGTGGTTCTACTTCGAGTTAGTTGCCTTGTGCACACCATTCTATTCTAGACCTTGATCCGGTCTTTGCTCTTTACTTCATCTGTAAGGGATGTGGGTCTTTAGTTATTTCAATCTTACATGGCGGGCAACTCAAGGACTTCACCTCTTGTTCATAAGCGCATGGCTTTGCCCTGTATTACTCCCCCCTAATGATTGGGAGAATCCATGCTTGCTTGGGTACCTACACATAGATTTGGAAAAAACTGTTTAAAAACACAAAAACAATAGCCACATGGTTTTGAGAAGAAACACCAAAACAATAGAAAATTGGTTCACAAAACACAAAAACATAGAAAACCTGTTTGAGAAAACACAAAAAAATAGAAAAATTGTTTCACAAAAACAAAAAAACAATAAAAAATTGTTTCACAAACACAAAAACAATTTAGCCAAAGTTTCGAGAAAAAACACAAAAAAACAAATAGAACATTGTTTCGAGAGAAAACAAAAAAACAATATATATATATATCAAACAAAATCTAAAACAAGGCAAAAATTTTCAAACAAATCCTAAAAAGTAGAAAACCACAAAAATGGGAACTTGCTTCTACGATGAAACTTGGGTCCTTGCGATACTATTTTCTCAATATCCTGACTGGTTTGTCTAAATTTCCCCAATTAATACGAACATCGCGGATCACTGGATTCATAAACCATTCACAAAAGCTAGCTGTTACTCGTCTATACTCTGGGGCACTTTGGTTGCCTGGTGTGTTTCGTTGCACACAAATGCATTTCATGGAACACTTGTCCATTTTCATTTCCCCTTGCATTTATATCCTTGCTATAGGGCATATTTTTAACCATTGTCGTCAATCACGAATGTGGATTCTTCAAACAATGATAAAAAAACATGTGTACAACTTGTCTTGACCGTTGTGGGTTAGATATGTTGTTCGTACTTGTTTTCCCTGTTATATGAGTTGTTTCCAGCTCGTATTGCATGCTTTATGTGAGTGCGTGGAGTTGTACTTTCAGTAGCGGAAAATTGTTTCGTGGGGGTTATGGCTTCATGTCATTCTCCTTTGTACGTATAGCTAATTTGTATAAGGACTGGAGGTCTGTAGTTCTATGGCAATATGATGACATCAATTGTTCCAAACAAATAAGTGGATAGAGGTTAAGTCTCCTCCCCTCATCAATAGTTCTTCACACGACTCCCTTTTCACCACTAATCTCCCTCCTCCTCGGGGCATCCTTGCCTCGTCCCCATTCTTCTGCCTACTTCTCAATTTTTCGATCATCGATCGGCTTCATTCCTAACCTCGACACTCGATGGGGCAGCTCTCCCTCAATATAATTTTCTTCTATCCCCCAAAATCCTTCTATCTACTATCTTTGAAGTGGACACATTACCACACCCAAGAGGGGCAAATGTAGACACCATATAATTACGCCCAAGAAATTTAAATACTTAAATTGTGCTAATTATCCCCTTTCCCGCAAATCAACGACATATCGTCAAAAGCACTCATTTTCCCTCATATCATCATTAATTAATTACACTAAGCTAATTAATTAAGTTGCCTATCCAACAAATACCCTAATTAATGACCTTCCGTTAATAAATCACCCCTTCTATCTAGACTAATTAATTATTATTAATTAATTAACTTTCCCTTCCATTTAACTAATAAATCAATATTTAATTGATTTAATCCCCTTATAATAGCCTAAATCGCACTAATATTCTTCTAATTGGATTCTATAAGCTTACACCTACCTATTAATTAATCACCTTTGATTAATTAAAATACCCCCAACTCCCATGACTTACTAAACATGTATTAAACCCTTCTAAGGTAAGGTTACCTTTAATAAAGCAACCTTATCCATTCCTAATCATGTTTTACCTTTATCCCACATTCATGAGAATGTGTTGAATCCTTTATCCTTTAGGCTATATAAAGATCCCTCCACCTACCTTTTTACTTACACCTAAACTTTCTAAGAGAGCAAATGCAAAGCATATAGCAAAGAGACTAAGAGCTTGCACCTTTCCCTTTTGAGAGTTCATCATCTTGAAGAGTTAAGTCTCTTTCTTAAAGTGCTTGGGTCATATGGTAGGTGTCAAAAGGGTCTTGTAGCCCAACTTTGATTAGCCCCCATTCCTAGGTTCTTGGAACATTAAGGACAACTATTTTGATAGCCATGGAGCTTACTTAGGTCCATTCATTTATTTGTTGTTAGAGAATAGAGGAGTTTAGATATTTAGCATTGTTAGTTCCAAAGTTTGTATTGATGAATGCTAGCATCTAACCCTTGTTTAATTCTTATCATGATGGTGTTTATGCTTTGTTTTAGCTAAATTGTAGAACTATTTTAGGTGGTAGTTCTTGTTTCATTTGATTTAGCATTAAGCAAAGTATACATGCACACACACGTGATTCGTCTGAGGATATGTGATAAGTGCATATTCACCTCTTTCCATAAGAATGTGCACATTAAAATTGTATTAGCAACCATGTTTTATATGTTTACATCCATGTCTACTCCCCGTCCCTCTAGTTGAAACCTTGGACTTATCATATGGCAAATCATCCTCTTATTTAAATTCTTCAAGCCCATAGCTACACCAATATCTATAAAATGTCACTAAAAGTGAGTCATAATAAAATAAAAAACAATTTTAAAACTGTATTAAAAACATCACCTAACATTTGCACATCGTACATTATATAACTGATGGTGCTATCAATTCAAACCCGGTGTGTACTTTCTCTTATGGGTGATGAATGACTCCAACGTTTGTAATAACTTGCTGGAAATGATGTCTACTAACATTCCCCTTTAATAAAATCATCTACTCATCCAACTTCTACCCATGCAACAAAATCCCCTTCCACTCCATGGTTATCTTTAACTTTTCTCCAAACTACATCTGATGCAGAGAATAGTTCTTCCGAATGACATTATATAGGAATGTCTAACAAGCACTTCCACTTTGATTCTCTCTTATTATACATTGATGTTAATAACACTACAAATTAATAAAATTTGGAAAAAAAATGCTCAAAATAACACACTATACAATTAGATAATAACACTAACCATTTGATATTTATATCATAGATGACACTAAAATGATAAGACCTACATTCACAAATGTTCAATATGCTCAAGAAATTGAGGATCATTATTAAAAAAAATTAGGTCAACAAAAAAATAAAAACGACATCTAGAATCTCATAAAATTGAGCTAGCCATCTTAATTTCTCTCTCATATCACTAAAATAACTAGAATTATTTGAATATTGTTTATTATAAAACCAATCCTTCTCCCTCACATGATCTCTCACTACCTCTTTCTTTTCAACAGGCAGCCTAAAGGTTAGAATCTAGAAACATGCAAACCCAAAAACTCCTCTTCAAAAATTAAAGCATCTTGCACTTCCCTCAAAGATTTCCAATCATGTTTTTAATAGGAAAAAGTATGAATGCAACAATAGGAAATAGAAAAAAGAAATATGAAGTATGTAGATAATGATCTATCCTTTTTCTCATGAAATCCAAAACTATAGATGCACAAAGAAGTTGGTGAATATAACTTAATAGCCAAAGGTTGTGAAGAACCAAATCATAAAGATTAGATTAAAAAGTATCTTTTCTAAGTTATTCAAGGTTAAGAATTGTTTAAAATCAGTTGCTACCTTACAAAACAAAATCAACCCAAAAATAGATCTCAAGGGTATCACAAATCATCTCAAGCATCAATATAAAACTATGGAAATCATTTTAGGTCTCAAGCATGCCACCACTCTAAACAACAACATAGGCTAGAAAAAATTCACTATCATCAACCTGGTTGGAGGAATAATCCATAATATATAGGGACTATAGCTTGTAAAAATAACATGTTTAATCATTTAGTTTGGGAGAAAATGTAATACATTGATGCAATGTTGTAATTGAAGTGTAATAGAATGAATTGGAAAATATTCCAATTTAACTAAATGAAACAACTTTGTTTAGATTATTCAGTGCAAAATAAAATTTAAAAATGAAGGTAATCATCAAAGAAACAATGTATTACATTTAGAAACCACCTACTTAGATATAGATCCTATAGGCACACTAAGATCTGAAATTATAGTTTTTATATAGTACACCTTATATCTTATGTATCCTAGTAACAAGTCATATCATCGTTGTCAGGGGTAAAAACGTAATATGTTGTTAAATTGTTGTACTCATAGTAGGAGGGAATGGATTTATATCCTTTAGGCACATAAGAATGGAGTGTTGCATTTTTATAAACTATAATGATTATATATTGTAAAAAAATAACGTGTTCCATCATTTAGTATGAGTGAAAACCTAATAATACGATTTGATACTTTCATGATCCTACATTGTACACATGTGGGCTAAAACCTATGAAGGGTAGAATTGATCATTGAATGGTATCATTTCAAGACCTTGTTTGATGATAAATCAAGTGCTTAATAGTCTCATAAAGGATTATCTCCACAAGGGAAAAAAAAGATGAAGTTTTATATATGCATTCAAATATATTTAAGGTTCATAAAGAGGGTTGTTGAGTTAAGACAATTTGCATGAAGACAAAGAGAGAGTGTTTTTTTAGAACTCAAGAAGAAATGAAGTGTTGAGGTTGGATAAATGGACTACTAGCTAGTAATTAAAAGGTAAATGTGGACAGTTAGGGCATTCAAGAACCTTACTCAAAGTACTTGTCATTGGTTATATGCTTGGAAGTCAAACTTAAATGTTGATTGAAAAAAAAAAAAGGTGTATACATACAAAGAAAGATTGAGGGCAAGATTATAGAGAAGAACAAGAACTGGAATATGAGAACATGCCATGCTCCATGAGGAGGATTTACCAAGCTAAGAGGTACACTACACTACCTATAATGACTATTTCTTGTGAAAATAACATGTTTATTCATTTAGTTTGGGTGACAATGTAATACGTTGATGCACTGTTGTAATTGAAGTGTAAGAGAATGAATTGGAAAATATTCCAATTTAATTGAATGAAACAACTTTTTTATATTTTTCAGTGTAAAACAAACTTTAAAAATATAGGTCGTCAAACAAAAAATGTATTACATTGAGAAACCACCTACTTTGATATAGATCATTTAGGCACACTAAGATATGAAGTTATAGTTCTATTTACTACACCATATATCTTATGTAGCCTAGTAATGAGTCATATCACCATTATTAGGGGTAACAACGTAATATATTGTTAAATTGTGTACTTATAGTAGGAGGGAATGGATTTAGATCCTGTAGGCACATAAGAATGGTGCATTTTATTTTTATACACTATAATGATTATATCTTGTGAAAATAACATGTTCCATCATTTAGTATGGGTGACAACGTAATAATAGGATTTGATACTTTGATGATCGTACATTGTACACATGTGGGCTAAAACCTATGAAGGGTAGAATTGATCATTGAATGGTATCATTTGAAGACCTTGTTTGATGATAAATTGGGTGCTTAACAGTATCATAAAGGATTATCTCCACAAGTGAATACAAAGATGAAGTTTTATATATGCATTTAAGGATATTTAAGGTTCTTAAAAGAGTATTGTTGAGTTAAGACAGTTTACATGGAGACAAAGAGAGAGTGTGTTTCTTTAGAAATAAAGAAGAAATGAAGTGTTGAAGTTGTATAAATGGACTACTAGCTAGTAACAGGGATAATTTTAGTGCCGAATATTCGTAATATGGCGAAATTTTCATTTTAGGAAAATTTGAAAAGGCAATTTTTTCAGAGTGGGTCGGTGTCCTGTTCACCTAAAATATATAGTATTTTTTTGGGGGTGTCGGCTTCACCTTCATTTGAAAAAATCTCCTATAAAAACCTAGGTGATTCACCCGGTTGTATACATCAAGTAGCTTACCAAATTACCAATACCATGAAGTTTGAACTCGCATACTCTTAAGCACCAAAGATTGTTATTAGCCTATTAGGGTTAGTTGTTGACACGCGATAGGGATATAGTTGACACGTGATAAAGAGGTATTGTATACGCGCGACAAGGAGATATTACAGACATGTGACAAAGGGGTAAGTTGTTGATGCGCGATAGGGCATAGGCAGTTGATGCGTGACAAGGGCAGAGTTGATGCGTGATAGAGACCTCAGATAGTGGACACCTTTGTGATGCACGACAGTTTCAGTTGACGCCTTGATGATGCCTAATAGGGATTATTGATGTGCTATTGACGTGCGATAAAGGGTTAGTTGTTGACGCACAACAGGCATTCGCTACTTGGTTCTTTTGCTGACACAGGACTCTCTTCAGAATAATCGAAGGTGTTAGTCCTAAGAATGTGAAGACCCTAAAAGTAACTAAGAAATCTTAGAAATCACTATTCAAGTATTTTGGAAACTCTGTAGATACAGATATTGAAAATACCAACCATATAGATGCCACCACAAAGAATCAAAATACTGACTATGTGGAAGGTATTATTGAGGTGGACATGCATTCTACACAGAATCAAACAAATGACACCTACAATAATATGCTAGATCTTGAAGATATTGTTCCTATTGGGGTGCAACCGTAAGTGCATCAAGATATCACACATGTAAATACTCAACAAAATGTAATGCAGAAATCAAATTCAAATTCTGGTCTAAGAAAGAGGAAAACTAGATGACTGTGATATTGCTAAAAATTCTACTCAAAAAATTAAAACATTGAAAATGAACAAGAATATGTGGACCATTGGTAGGTCATACAAGTTTAATTGGGAAGCTAAATTTCCATTTATCGAACCTCTACAATCATCTAATTCTAAAGAGATCCCATCTGACTATACATGTACAATATGTACGTGAAAATTGGGAAAGCAAAAAAAAATGCAAATGAAGCTGGACACTATAGAAAAACATTGTGGAAAAAGATATTTGACTATAATGGGGGCGGATGGCCAGAAAATCAAAACACACTGGTGGAAAACTGAAAAGTAATGCATGCATGTTAGATACGTAGCGGAATATGAGGTAGAGCAAAAAACACAGACATCTCTTGGAAAAGGGAGGAACGATCACATCGCATATTGGTAAGATTAATCAAAAAAATCTACATGCAAAACTCATACAATTCTGTACTCTATTTCACATACTAAAAAAAAGGAAGACCGATTTTAGATTTCCTCAATTTAAAAGTTTTGTATCAATATAATGGAATGTTGAACGTACTTCAATCTCATTAGTCTGAAATTAGTGGATGGGAAATCGTAAAATGCCTTTCAATGATAGAGAAGGAATATTTGAAAGAGAATGTAAAAAAAAATCAAAGTTTATCTCTCTTTCAATTGATGAAATGACAGCAGTCGACAACACTGCATGGGTATGTATCCATGTCTATACTTTAGAAAATCATATAAGGACACCTCATCTATTGGGTGTTATGAAAATGGTTTTAAACTGTAATGCCGAAAACCTACATAAAATAGTTGTTTCTCATTTGAAAGATATTGTTGGAACGACTGATTATGAAATTGCTATAAAGTTGGTATGTGTTGTAGCAGATGGTGTATCTATCATGTAGGGCCACTGAACATGGATGTGTGTTAGATTACAAACAACAGTGGCCCTATACACACACTATCAATTCACTGTATGGCTCACAGAATGAATTTACCGTATAAAATGGTAAGTAACCACAAAAATGTTGCTAAATTAAAAGACCTTATAAGAGAACTTCATGCCTATATGTCAAGCAGCCCAAAGTAATTTCTTGAGTTCTAGAAATTAGCAATTGGAATTACAGATGGAAAAAAAATTCTGAAAGATGTTAAGACTAGATGGATCTCCTTGTATGAACTTGCATGCAGAGTTCGTGAGGAGGATATTCTTCGTTGGTTGGTTGGTTTTCATGCACAGATAGCGTCATGAAGTTGATATGTAGAGGGACTTGTTGTTCCGTTTAACTTATTTGGAGACATTGCTTATATTGGCTGGTATTCTTCCAATGTTGCAACAGATCAATACACTGATGAAGCATGCACAGGGAAGATTAATCTATATTGTGGATTTTATATGGATCAGAAAAATGGTATGTCAAAGTCTTGATATCTTGTATTGTTCCCAAGATAGTTTTGATACACTTATTTTTTAGAATTGGAAAGCTTTATTAGATCTTAAAAATCCCAGTAACTATTTGAGATTTAATATCCACGATCACCTCTCCATCACTATTAATGGGAGGGACATACAACTGCATATTGTGCAAAAAAGTCAAGATATTACAGGATCAGAATGAGAAGATGTTCCTGTGACACGTAATCTCTTTGAGTCTACTATAGTTGAAACAAGAATAAAGCTTAAGAAAATTTCAAAATCCTTATCATCAGAAATTAGAGAACGTTTCTCCAAAGATAAAATTCTTGAAGCCATGGGTGTGATGAATCCTAATTTTTGGAATACTGAAGGTGGTCATTCTAAATTTGTAAGAAAGTATTTCCATAAATCCATGGGTACAATAATGAAATATTTGACAAAGACTTCAGAGTTCAAGGGTATGGAAATCAAAGGTATGCTAAATTCTTATTTATTAAAATTTCAATCAACAAATTTTGCAACAACAATGATGAACCAATATAAAAATTTAGATGAACCTTCTGAAAGTGGTGCTATTACAAGGTTGTGGTGAGGAATCTATCAAATTTCTATCTTACAAGAAGATATCAGTGAATATTTCAGATTATATGAGTTATGTCAAAAAATAATTTTGGGGTCTGTGGAAGATGAAAGGGTTTTCAGTGCACTATCATTTATAAAATCAAAACTAAGAAACAGGTTGGATAAAAATCTGGAAAGTTGCATGAGGTGTTATGTTTCTCGATACTCCATGGAAACCTTTCCTTTCAATAGAGCAATTGCACATTGGAATTCCCTTTACAAAATAAGAGGTGTGAATAATACAGTTACAAGCACAACTATTCCCAACGTTGAGAGCGGAATTGGCGCATCATCACACTCTACAGAATAGAACATCGAGTTTGAAGAAGCTATTGATAATGGATTGTTTCAAGTTTAAAGAGGTATCTTCTTCACTTTAATCTTATTGTTTATCAATTTACATTTTTTTTCAGCTCTTGTTATCATTAAAGATGTTATAGGTCTATACATCTACATTTATTTAAATACAATATTTATCTTTTTTTTTTAAACGAGTGTTGACAATCCATCCAAGGAAGCTAGTACTTCTCGGGACTGACAATGTCAGGCAACTTACCCATCTATCTACTAATCCATTTCTCGTGTTGAGTTTTCTTAAAAAAAAGATCTAGCACATTACCAATGATGATTTTATAACAATCTAGTACACTAGAGGTAAGTTAAACCCTATCATATAATCTTTTTTGCTTTCTTACAATTATGTTTAATTTATTTTTTATATTTACAAAATGCTTTGATATATTTTTTGAACTTTGTGGGATAAAATGACACAATTGAATTTTACATAGGAAGATCTTTCCATACTATACAATTCATAATCCATGATACATTATAAAATTTATAATATATGTCCACATAAAAATTCATCATCATCCATATATATCATATCATCACCATATCATTATCATAATCCTGAGTCCTAACACTACAATTATTATTAAAACAATTATTTATCTATTTTAAATTTAAAGAAATGTGTTTGTCCTAACACATTCCATTTTTTAAAAACAATTCATGATCATATCATTACAAGTATATCTGTTCTAATTTCATCTATATGCGTTCTAATGTCATCTATATACATTCTAATGTCATATATATCCATTTTAACGCATTTCATTTATTTATCATCTATATCCATTCTAATGACATCATGATCATATCATTGCAAGTATAGAGAAGAAGAATTATCTTAAAACAAGTTTAAATGTCTAGAGAAGAAGAATTATCGTGCTTGAAGCTAAATTCTACGTCCACATAAAATTCATCACCATCCATATATATCATATCATTATCATAATCCTGACACTACAATTATTATCTATTTTAAATTTAAAGAAATGTCTCTCTCTTAACACATTCCATTTTTTAAAACAATTATCCATTATCATCATTCATCATCATCTATATCCATTCTAATGTCATCATGATTCATCATCATTACAAGTATAGAGATAAATAATTATCTTAAAACAAGTTCTAAATGTCTAGAGAAGAAGAATTATCGTGCTTAAAGCTAAATCTATGTCCACATACAATTTATGATAATCCAAGTAAACAAGAAACATACGTCATCATGATTCATCCATGTCTAATGTAATCACCGTTAAGAGTAAACCAAAAAGCATAAAATCCACATACAATCTAAAAATTCTATACATAATATATATGCAAGTTAAAAAATTAAAGATTATATTGTATTTCAAATTTTAAAAGGCTATCAAATCTAGATAATAAAATTCAAATACCATAACCACAACATTCAATGTTAAAAAATTTCCAATATAGACTCAATATTTAAAGTTTCCACACTCAATAATAAAAAGTTTGAACCCTCTTTTTTTGTATCCATTTCAAATCTTATGCTCCTTTCCCCAATGTTTTCTTTTCCCCTATGGTTGTACCCCTTTCCCCAATAACAGAAATAACCACAAAATTTATAAGATATTTCGCAGCACTGTCCATATTTTTTAAAATTCTTTCTTCTTTTTTTGTCACATCTCCATGGGACATCAAATTTAGATCGAGATGTTGCCTTAGCTTTGAATAATATTTTAGGGTCGAAGCCGTGCTCTTTAATTATCCTCTTCAGTGTATTGTTTTGATTGTTAACCAAAACAATATTTTCCTTCAAATTCTTCACTGCAGATAAACTAGTTCTTTGCTGTTTCCAAGTGAACTTGGAAAACATTTGCTTGACTCTTCAAATTTTCATATTTCAACTGCACAAAAAGAGTAATGTCAATTCAACATATTACTAAAAATATGAAAATTTCAAATTAACAAGAAAAATTGTTTAAAAATGATACTATTTACAACCGCTCTATCTCTCTCAGCATTTGCAACTACTACCAGATCCTTGTCTTTAGACCATTTGTTAAAATATTCCTGGGCCTTAGCACTAATATTTTCCAATTTGTTTAATGTCTTATCCAAAATATCATCTTTATAGTTGTTGTTATACGTGACAGTCCCACTTCTTACTTGGGTAAGTAAGGAATCCATCTTCGCAAGTTGATTATGGATTGCAGCGTATAAACTATCTCTTTGCCAATAATTTTCAAAACAACCAATAATCTCATTGATAAGAACTTTAGCCCTTCTCTCCCATTCTATGATTTGATTGATATGAGGTAGAATAAACTCAATGACATGGGATTGACAATCATAACCAATTAAGTTCTCTAAAGGAAAAGGTAGCAACTGTTCACCATCTGTATCTGATGAAGATGATCTTACTGGAGAAGTATGGGGGCTTTCAGGCTTATCAAATGCTACTTGTTTCTACCTTTGGGTGGTCTTGATCCTGTTTGTGATAAAATTAATCAAGATTTAGATAAATAAATTAAAATTAAAATGTAATTCAATATTGTAAAGCATGTTGAAATTGAAGTATCCCTGCTGGCCTTGAATCATCTCACGGGTATTTAAAAAACCAGTTGAGATCATTGCTATCAATGCCCAAATAATCTTCATCTAAATTTATATTATTCAAAAACTGATATGCTCGTTGCACTGGGAAAACCACCAAGTGATATGGTTGGAATTCAAAAGGAGGAGGCAATGTTAAGTGTCCCATTAGGGGCCGGAGCAATTAACATGCATTTACCAATGTTCTTTTTCGTTGTTCCTCTGGTTGGAATTTTAAATATTATTGGTTGAGGGGGGGTCAGTGCCACTGTTTAAACAGAAGGACTGTAATGTGCTAAAAATTTCAAGAAAAAACATGAAAAACTAGAAAACAATCCAAAAAGGTATGAAACTACAAAATTAAACGTAGTATTCAAAAGTTGTACCTTGTTATCGAGGGGTAGTTTTTCGCGGTGCTAAGGGTGGCCGTGTACGTGTAGTATTTGGTGGTTGTTGAGAAGATACGAATGCATGTGACTGTACTAAGTGAGTTGGGGAAGAAGGTTGAGTTTCTTGAAACACATGTATGGTCCAAAGTCCCTGTACAATGTCATCAACATTGAATTGTTATGTCAATTCAATTGGTTAAAATTTAAAATGGAAAATAAAAATACAATGTTGGAATTTATAAATAATATATGAGAAGGTATTACTTCTATGGAATTTAACGAGTTCAAACTATTTACAGTTTGGAGAGGAGTGAGATTCCATTTCAGATTGGGAATCTCCCGAAGCCTCAGCGTGTTGTTGGCCTCTTCCTTTTGATAACGCCTTTTTTCAAAGAATGGCTTTAATAAATCTTCTCTGCAAACTGTAAATTGTTAATAACTATACAGTGTAATGTTGAAAATCGAAATACAAACTAAATAGTTTATACCATTTTGTTATTCAAATGGAATTAACTACTTCATCAACTCCTTGTTAGTGCAAGTAGGAATTGGTTTGTCTTTTAAATTTAAAAGTGCCTCGTAATAGAGGCCAAGGAGATAGTTTGTGGAATAAATGACAGGTTTTTTCTGAAAGCTTTGAATTTGTTATGTCAGTTCTTATTTTTTTTATAAATAGGTGCACGAATAAAATTTTAGTTTTGAGATATGACAACTATGTATGCAATGGCCCAGTTTGGTATATCTATCTGCCGACCCTGCAAAACTATTCTGGATTGAAAAAATGAAATCACTGCAACAAGAAAGTGGTGTACAATTACTTACGTATCCACACCACACCTAGATTTATTGACGTGAGCTACAAATGCCAAATAGTGGGAATTAATATAAATTTATAACACTAAATTATATCAAAATATAAAACAAAATAAAAATGATGAATGAAAACGAATTATAATTATAATCAACATGGAGACCGAATTTGATTCGAGATATTTCTTTCGTCTTCGACGAGTGTTGCCTTCGTTGTAACAAATGATAAATTTCTGAACGGAAGGTCCGTAAACCAATGAATGTCATTTTTTTTCGATCCTAAATTGAAATATTCGGCCGTCATTCAGACTAACATAAAAAAGGTCGTCCTCTATATTGTAGGATGAGAGAAGGTAATTCAAAATATCTAGATCTGTTTTGAAATGGGGCATGACAATGAGCCCACTAAACTCACATGCATCGATCAAATCTTTATATTTGGAAGACATCTTTAAAACAGTATGGATGTGGGGGCATAAAGGATTCCTGTAGATGATCTTTCCCGTGGATTGGATTGGATTCTCTTCTTGATTTTTTTCCTGAGCTTGCAGTTAAGAAGCACTTAAAGTCACCATTGTAGTTGTGCTTGCGTCTTTGACAATGATGGATTCCTATAAAAAAATCGAGAGCTAGAAAGTATAAACAAGAAAATGACCGGTGGGAGGGTATTTATAGGCAAAATAAAGTGTCAAAGGCCTCTTTTGACGCACGTCAATGGCCTCTGTTGACATGCGTTAATGCACTCTATTGACACGTGTCAACAGTGGCCATTGATGTGCATCAACAGAGGCCATTGAAGCGCATCAACAGAGGCCATCGACATTTGTCAAAGCAGGCCATTGATGTGCATCAAAAGAGACCATTGACCCGTGTCAACAGGGCCATTGACGTGTCTCAACAGAGGCCATTGACATGCATCAATAGGGTCCATTAACACACGTCAGTAGGGGCATTGACGCACATCAATAGAGACCATTGATGCGAGTCAATAAAAATGTGTTGATGTGCATTAATGGTCCCTATTGACGCGCGTCACTGACCCTTGCTGACGTACGTCAATGCCCCTGCTGACGCGCGTCAATGAGTTTAATTGACGTTGTGTTGACACACATCAACGAGGGTTATTGACATCATGTTGTTGCACGTCAAAGGTGCATCAATGTCTAGAACTCTGGTTTCTCCGGCTCAAAAAACTGGTGAAAATTGAGTTTTGGAATACTTTTAAATTCACCTTTCACTGAAACTAGTTCTAGGGATATTTGCTAGGTATTTTCCACCTAAAATTTTCTAGAGGTGTCTTAAAATGAACCCTGGCTAGTCATTAAAAGATAAATGTGGACAGTGAGGGCATTCAAGAACCTTACTCAAACTACTTGTCATTGGTTATATGCTTGGAAGTTAGACTTAAATGGTGATTGGAAAAAAGATAGGCGTATGCATACAAAGAAATATTGAGGGAAAGATTGTAGAGAATAACAAGAACCGGAATATGAGAACATCACATTCTCCTTGAGGAGGATTTATCGAGCTAAGAGTTACACAAACTATAGTGACTATATCTTGTAAAAATAACATGTTTATTCATTTAGTTTGGATGATAACCTAATACGTTGATGCACTGTTGTAATTGAAGTGTGAGAGAATGAATTGGAAAATATTCAAATTTAATTGAATGAAACAACTTTGTTTAGATTATTCAATGCAAAACAAACTTTAAAAATGTAGTTCATCAAAGAAACAACATATTACATTGAGAAACCACCTACTTTGATATAGATCCTATAGGCACACTAAGATATGAAGTTATAGTTATATTTAGTACACCATGTATCTTATGTAGCCTAGTAACGACTCATATCATTGTTATCAGGGGTAATAACGTAATATGTTGTTAAATTGTTGTACTCATAGTAGGAGGTAATGGATTTCGATCCTGTAGGCACACTAAGAATGGTGCATTGCATTTTTATACACTATAATGATTATATATTGTAAAAATAACATGTTCCATCATTTAGTATGAGTGACAATGTAATAATAGGATTTGATACTTTGATGATCCTACATTGTACACATATGGGCTAAAACCTATGAAGGGTAGAATTGATCATTGAATGGTATCATTTGAAGACCTTGTTTGATGATAAATTGGGTGCTTAACAGTCTCATAAAGTATTATCTCGACAAGGGAAAACAAAGATAAAGTTTTATATATGCCTTCAATGATATTTAAGGTTCATAAAAGAGTGTTGTTGAGTTAAGACAGTTTGCATGGAGACAAAGAGACAGTGTTTTTTTTAGAACTCAAGAAGAAATGAAGTGTTGAGGTTGGATAAATGGACTACTAGCTAGTAATTAAAATGTAAATGTGGACAGTGAGGGCATTCAAGAACCTTATTCAAAGTAATTGGCATTAGTTATATGCTTGGAAGTTAGACTTAAATGCTGATTGGAAAAATGATAGGTCTATGCATACAAACAAAGATTGAGGGAAATATTGTAGATAAGAACAAGGACTTGAATATGAGAACATGACATGCTCCTTGAGGAGGATTTACCGGGCTAAGAGGTACACTAACTATAATGACTATATAAAACTATCACAAATCATCACAAGCATCAATATAAAACTATTTATATCATTTTATGTCTCAAACATGCCACCACTGTAAAAAAACATAGGCTAGAACAAATTCATTATTATCAACCTGATTGGAGGAATAATTCATAATATATAGGGACTATATTTTGTAAAATTAACATGTTTATTTATTTAGTTTGTGTGACAACGTAATACGTTGATGCACTTTTTTAATTGAAGTGTGAGAGAATGAATTGGAAAATATTCCAATTTAATTGAATGAAACAACTTTGTTTAGATTATTCAGTGCAAAACAAACTTTAAAAATGCAGGTCCTCAAAGAAACAACATATTACATTGAGAAACCACCTAATTTTATATAGATCCTATAGGAACACTAAGATATGAAGTTATAGTTTTATTTAGTACACCATGTATCTTATGTAGCCTAGTAAGCAGTCATATCATCATTATCAGGGGTAACAACATAATATGTTTTAAATTGATGTACTCATAGTTTGAGGGAATGGATTTAGATCCTAGAGGGACATAAGAATGGTGCATTGTATTATTATACACTATAATGATTATATATTGTAAAAAATATCGTGTTCCATTATTTACTATGGGTGGCAACGTAATACTAGGATTTGATACTTTGATGATCCTACATTGTACACATGTGGGCAAAAACCTATGAAGGGCAGAATTGATCATTGAATGGTATCATTTGAAGACCTTGTTTGATGATAAATTGGGTGCTTAACAGTCTAAAAAAGGATTATCTCCACAAGGGAAAACAAAGATGAAGTTCTATATATGCATTCAAGGATATTTAAGGTTCATAAAAGAGTTTTTTTGAGTTAAGACAGTTTGTATGGAGACAAAGAGAGTGTGTGTTTTTAGAACTCAAGAAGAAATGAAGTGTTGAGATTGGATAAATGGACTACTAGCTAGTAATTAAAAGTTAAATGTGGACACTGAGGGTAGTTAATAACCTTCCTCAAAGTATGTAATGCCCACAAAAATGACGTTCTAGGAACACGCTTACAACATAACACTCAACCCGAAAATTGTGACTAATTTTTTTTTGTTTAAGTTATAAGAATAGGTTACAAGGTTGCTTGACCCCTTAGGGTTCATTAAATTAACTTACACCACTCAACTCAGCTTTACGATTTGAGAGAACTAGGTCTAGTTAGAAGGTTAACATATTTTCAAATTCATCTCAAAGGTCCATTAACCAATATTCACTAGGAAGGTAATAAGGATTAATTTACTTAATTAAATGTTTTCTTCTCCTTAATAATATTAAATCCTAATAAGGTTAACCTCTTACTTAATTAATATAAAATTATTATCTTAATAACTTAGAGTCCTTTCTATTATTAACATAAAGTTTGATAAGGACTAACAAAGGTTTGGCACTCTAAGGTAATAAAATGGCCCCATTTCCAAATTACACATACCCCTAAGGTTTTAAAAGAAACATTAATAAAATACATTTTCACCTAACAAAGGTAGGGTTGATCCTCCACCCTTAGATCAAATCAATCTTAACCACAAGATCCTAGGGTTACAAATCAAGCCCTAAAATTCCTTAAGAATTCCTATTAAACTCTTTCCTTTATTCATCATTCTCCTCATTTGGTCTATTTTTCCTTTGTTGAAAAAAAATTGCAGGTTGGAGAGGAGAAGGCCATGGGAGCAAGAATGGAGAAATCATGGAGGAATCTACAAGGACCAAGCTTTAGAAGGTTTAGATTGTAGGTTTCTTATTGTTTCCATTTTCATTCAAAGATTGGGAGGGATCTCTTTCCCCAATCTGGTTTTATTACAAACCATTTGTATTTGGAGGTTTTAAATTTGGGGCAAACCCTACCCCATTGTTATAAATGAAAAAGATAGTTTTAGATCCACCTTTGTATGTTTTATTTTCAATCTAATGGTTTTACTCATTGTTTTTTTTGTTGATAGTTAATACATAAATTTTACATTATATAAATTAATTGAACCAATTAAAATTTACGCATAGGTGTGGATCCAGAAGGTTCTATGTTGTAAGTGACAGAACCACCACCCTAGCAGACCTGGTGGTCCTAGGACTACCGTCCTGCCTGGGTGACAAACCATGGACCACTACCCTACTGATCGGTGGTTTTGAGACCCCCACCTTAGCCTGAGTGGCAGTTATGGGACCACCTCGCTCTGCACAGGGTGGCAGTCCTGTTTAAGAAAAATAGAACCTTAATTCGAATATTTTTCCAAGAAACTAAAAGTTACTAAAAAGGTTTAAAAATGCATTCTGAGTCTATTTTTGAGCATCTAAGTTTCCAGTTTTGTGATTTCAATCTATTTGTTCATTCCCTTAGTTAAATCTACTCATTTTAAGGCATTATCTAAACCAATGAAAAATACATCTACTTACAAAATCATTCTATTTGTTCATCTAGTTTTCTTTCCATTTCAAGAGCAAAAGGTATCTAAATCTATTACTTTACATTGTCATTCACTTGCTATAAAAAAATAAAAATTTGTAAATACAATATATTCAAACTTGTTCTCTCTTTCATTTCACTACAATATGCATACATTCAAAATAGCTACAATAACTTTATTTTTCCATTCAAGGATTTATTATGCATAAAGTTCAACATTTCTTCTCACAATTTACAACTTCTATTTTTCCATTCTCTTATACATTTAACAAAAGAACTATTTTAATACAATGAAGTAGAATTTACTTTCTTTTCCATTTCACAACTAGTTTCAATACAAATATTTCTTTCTCTTTTCATCATACAAATATTTGAATGCAAACTCTTCTCCACAAGATTATTACAAATTCATCCACTCAAGGTGGGAAATAATACAAGAATGTAAATAAAGGAAACTACAATAATACAAGTTCCTCCACTCTAAGTGGGAATACAATAAATTTCTTCACAAGGATAAGTTCTCAAGGTCTCCAACAATACTCCAAGCTCCAAAACTCCAAGTAAGATATCTCAATCAAGATTGTTTGATTCACAACAAAATGGGGGGAGAGGCAATGCTCTCCACCCAACCAAGACATCCAATGAAGAGGAGAATCCATCCTCTTCATTGGCCCCCGAGCCCCAACCACATCACAATGGAAGATGATTTCAACACATGGAAACAACAAGCTTCCACAATACTTAAAAAAAATAGTTTCACAATCCATTCCATCCACATTCAAACACAACAACAACACAAGCAAAAAGAAGAACAAAAACAACAATATAACAAGGCTTATCAAGAAAGCCAAAAGAGCAAGACCTATGGGGAGGCCACTTATGCCTCCCAATGGGAATGGGTGCCCACCTTAAAACCTCCAATGCATATCTCAAATCCCCTACAATTCTTATGCCTCCCTCAAGTACCCCTTATACCTCCATATACTCTTATGCCTCCCTCAATCTCTTATGCCTCCCTCATAACAAGAAACAAGAAGAAATGCAAGCATTCCTCATACAAGGTGGGGCACCCAACCCAAACTCCCTCTGAACAAGAAAGTAAACTCTTATGCCTCCCTACATGAAATACTCCCCATAGTCTCCTCCTACTCCAAACTTAGGCAATCTACCCATACCCAAAAAACATCCCAAAGGAAACAACACTCAACACAAACATATAAACACAAAATAAAAACATAATTTAAACAAAGGTAAAGCTCCTACCTCTCCATAGTAGAGCTTGTTCCAAGAATGAAATTCCAAGCTCCTCAAAACCAAGAAAGCATCCACAAGCTCCAACAATCCACAAGAACTCTAAAAATCCTCTAACTCTCCAAAAATTCAAGAGTCACAAAATAATGAAGTAACCCCCAAACAAGAAAAAAGAAAATTTCAATAAATAGAAAAGGGAGAGAGGAGGATGAGGTGGCTCCAATGTAGGATGCCACATCATTTCATCTCAACTCCACCTCACCTTGGTCAAACCTCATACCCCAATGCACAATAAATTGGTGGTTGAGAGGAATGACAAGATACTTACACACTCAATCTAAGCCCACACTCCTAAAGGACAAAATTAAATATTTGAAAGAAAGTGCAATAAACATTTCACCTTTTTATCTTCCCAAAACACCTAATGGGGTCTAATTTTGACCCCCCAACCCATAGGTAGGGTTGGCATATCAATTTAAGAGGTGTGGGACAAGTTTGACTTGTCCCACAAGCTTCCAAATTTGGCCTCTAAGGCCAAATTCGAGTTTCCCATGAAGGGTAGAGTGTACAACACTCAAGATCTCAAGCATTCAACACACAACACAAAAATCCAAGAGTAAATCAAGTCTAATAAATGAACTCCTTTTGGTCACATCTTTAATTAGTTTAGGAAAGATTAAATTAACTTAATTAAGACACTACAACCCATTAATAATAAATGGGGAAAACATACATCAAAATCTAAATAATTAAAACAAGTAAATTACATTCACTCTAAAAGAAACACATACTAACATTAATAAAAAAGGAACTAAAATAAAAACAACACATGACCCCTTGGTCACAATTTTCCCCTAACCAAAATTCAAACACACACACAATTACATGTTGCCATGGTGACCCTAGTTGAATTCATCTAGAATTCCAATGTGGTTGGTCTCCAACCCCTTGATGTTGTTGTGAATATAAATATACCTACAAAACAAAGAATACCTCCTTCGGCCTCATGGCCACATTAAAACATCCATGCCAAAATATGCAATATAAATCTAAAATCATCTATATATGAATTAATATCATCTATGCAATTACGAATCATTTACAAATTTCTAGCAACATTTCTATCCAACATTTCATCCATGTCAAAATGATCACAACATAAATTCAATTATCAAAGGCCTACTCATGACGAAATATATCACATGTCATAGAAATATATAGTATATAAATAACCATGTCCACAACATATCAACATCAATATCAAATGTCTCTAATAATCCACATGCATCATATATGAATCAAAATCAACAACAGTCCAGTATCTCTAACATCTAGTATCATGCTAAATCAAAAGAATAATGCTATAACAATATCCATAAGTGTAGTCGACTAAGTATCAAAATCAACAATCAAAAATGTGTCGAAGGGAAGTGGGCACTACATCCCCCTCCCCTTATACTCGACTTCCTCCTAGAAGTCACTGGAACAGGTGTGGGAACTTACACTCGTAGTAATGTAGCATCCTCCCATGTAGCTGCAGTCTTATCATATCTGTTCCACTGGACCGGAACCTGGTCAATCCATCTGCCGCAAAGGCCCAAGGGTCCTACTCTCTATAATGCAAACATGGGCTCCACCATCACCTGCCCCTGATCCTGCACCTACAATGTGGTCCAATCTAGCACGTGAGAAGGATCAGAAATATATCTCCTAAGCACAGAAACATGAAACACATCATGGATGTGAGACAAGCTAGGTGGCAATGCTAGATGATAGGCCAAGGGACCGAGGCACTCCAAGATCTCAAAGGGACCCACAAACCTAGGAGCAAGCTTAGAACCTTTTCTGTAATGGATAGGGCTCTTATGTGGTCTGACATGAAGAAACACCTTCGTGCCCACCTCATAACTATGATCTGTCCTATGCTGGTCTGCATACTTCTTCTACCTATCCTACACCTCCTGCAATCTCTGTCTGATCAAGGTAACCTACTGCTCCATGTCCTTGTAATAAGGTTGGCCCAAGAGAAACCTTGTCCTCTAACCTGTCCCAACTAAGAGGTGTCCTACACTCTCTACCATATAATGCCTGAAAAGGAGCCATGCCTATCAAACTCTGAAAACTATTATTGTAGGAAAACTCCACCAAGTACAGATACTCCTCCCATCTCGACTGGTGATCCATAACGTACATCCTAAGCATGTCCTCCAGGATCTGATTCACCCACTCAGTCTGTCCATCTGTCTCAGGGTGATATGTTGTGCTGAAATTGATCCTTGTCCCGAGAGCATGCTGCATGGTGGTCCAGAAATGGGAAGTGTACAAAGGATCGCGGTCGCAAATGATCTTCTGTGGAATCCCATGTAATCTGACAATCTCATCAAGATATACCTGTGCCACTACACTAGCTATGTAGGTGGTCTTCACTAGAGAAAAATGAGCCACTTTCGTCAATTTATCCACCATGACCATGATGGCGTCGTGGTGGTATCTCGATGTCGGTAACCCAACAATGAAGTCCATGGAAATGGTGTCCCACTTCCACTCTGGTATAGCATGAGGAAAGAGAAGGCCAGCTGGATGTTGATGCTCAGCCTTCACCCTCTGACACTCTAAACAACGTGACACAAACTGAGCCATGTCTCTCCAAAGTCCTCTCCAATGGTACAACTGTCTCAAAGTGGCGTGCATCTTCTTCACCCCGGGATGGGCTGAATAAGGTGCACGATGAGCCTCTGTCAAAATGTCCTATGTCTCAAGCCTCCATCTCTAAGAACATATATCTAACCTCTGTGTCTGAGAAGGCCATCTACCTCTAAAGGAAATCCATCAAATCTCCCCTCAAGGGGTCTCTGAGACTCAATCTCTTCTCTGGATGCAAGGTAGAAACTGTCATGAGGAAGCTGTTGCAAAATCCTGCTCCACAAATCTGTACCCACTAAAGTAGCCATAGCCACATGTCTCCATCTACTCAAGACATCTATAACCACATTCTCCTTCCCCTTCACATGCTCTATCTCCATATCATACTCACAAAGAAACTCCATCCAACACCACTGACGAGCATTGAGATTGGGTTATGTGAAGAGGTGGCAAAGACTCAAGTGATCAGTCCTGAGTGTAAATCTCTGGCCAAGAAGGAAATGTCTCCACCACACTAAGGCATGCACAACTGCTGCAAGCTCAAGATCATGAGTTGGATAATTGAGCTCATAATCTTTGAGTTTGCGAGACTCAAAAGAAACTACTCTGCCCTCCTGCATCAACACACCTCCAAGTCCTGCCAAAGAAGCATCTGTGCAAATGTAGAACTCACCCTGAGGATCTGGTACTGCTAGAATAGGCTTTGTCGTAAGGCATTCCTTTAGTTTCTGGAAGGCCTACTCACATCTATCTGACCAAACAAACTTCTTCCCTTTCCACTGAAGGGAAGTGATGGGGTGCGCAATCTGAGAAAATTCATGAACAAATCTCCTGTAATATCTTGCCAAACCCATGAAGCTATGAACCTCGGTCACACTGGTGGGTGTTGGCCAATCCATGATAGCTCGAATCTTGGAAGGATCGACTGTGATACCTTCCCCAGAAATGATGTGGCCCAAATACTGCACCTCTATCTGAAAGAACACACACTTCTCCAAGTTCCCGTAAAGATGCTACTCACGAAGACACTGAAGAACCTGGCGAAGGTGCTCCTCATGCTCCTCACGTGTGTGAGTAAATCAGAATTTCATCAAGGAAGATGAGCATGAAGTGATCTAGAAAATTCCTAAATACCCCATTCATCAAGCTCATGAACACTGTGGGGGCATTCGTCAGACCAAAAGGTACCACTGTGAACTCATAGTGGCCATATCTCATACGAAAGGTGGTCTTATGAATATCTTCCTCCTGTAATCCTCAGCTGATGATACCCTGACTTAAGATCTATCTTGGAGAAAATTGTGGCCCCCTTCATCTGATCAAACAATTCATCTATGCATGGAAGGGGGTAACGATTCTTGATCGTTACTTTGTTCAGCTGTGGTAATCAATACACAACCACAGAGATCCATCCTTCTTCTTCACAAAAATCACTGGTGCACCCCAAGGGGATACACTAGGATGGATTAGGCCTTTCTCCAGAAGGCCCTCAAGCTACAACTTGAGCTCACATAGCTCAGGGAGTAGTCATCCGATAAGGTGCTCGTGAGATAGGCTCTGCGCCAGAACCAAATCTATGTGAAAATCTATCTCACATGGGGGAGGTAACCCCGGTAGCTCCCTTGGAAAAACATCAGAAAACTCTCTCAAGATGTGATGGTCATCAAGGGATGGTCCACTAGACTCATCCTTAGATCTGTCACTAACTGTAAAAGCATACATCTGACAACCTTTTCGCACACACTGCTTAAGCTGCATAGCGGAGATGGTGCGAATAGAAATGGGCCTCCTAACCCCTGCTATATTGACAGATTTTATCCACTCCTAGATCATATGTACAAGCAATAAGTTACAGTCCACTCTCGCTCTGTGTGTAAATAACTAGTCCATGCCCAAGATGAAACCATAAGAACTCAATGGAAGGATTCGAAGATCCGAAGTAGTGGTGAAGGGTCCCAAATCCACTACACACTCCTTAACTAAGGAGTCTACAAAAATTTTGGCTCCAGAAGCCATCTCACATCCCAACTATGACCCTGCCTAACTGCCACCATCCTGCAATGCTCTACTAAGGATGGTGTAATAAAAGAATAGAAGAGCCAGAATCAAATAATATAGAGGCG
Organism: Taxus chinensis; assembly: GCA_019776745.2. Classification (NCBI taxonomy): domain Eukaryota; kingdom Viridiplantae; phylum Streptophyta; class Pinopsida; order Cupressales; family Taxaceae; genus Taxus; species Taxus chinensis. The sequence continues at coordinate 31,104 of JAHRHJ020003152.1, forward strand.
TAGAAACACCACCAATACTACCTGTCGTCTCTATCACGATACTCTGGTGCTCAATCTGGTGGTTCTCGACCACTACATAGATCCGATGGCTCCATGCCATATCTCCAACAGTAGGCTCTGAGATCTACATCTTACCCTTATTGCTAGGGTTCTGTGGGAACTCTGTCTAATGATGTCTAGTAATGCCACAACCATAACACCTGCCTAGTCCTCTCCAGTGGGATGCAGCTCCTATCCTGGTACTCTAGATGTCTATGTTATGGATCCTGATGACCTGGCTATGGACTGCTGAGGTCTCTGCTAATGAGCTCCTGCTGATTGAGCTCTTTGTACACCCTGTGTCCTGATGGGACCTCTAGGAGGAGGCCCCATACTCCACCCCCTCTATGCATCAAATCTCTGAGGAGGTCTATAAGGTGGGTGGGTCTGTTGCTGCTAGGGTCGTTGTTGTGGTGGCCTGAATGAAGCCTGTCCTGAACTCTGTCCACCACATGGAGGAGGAACTGACCCCCTCGATCTGTCATCCTGCATCTGTTGGATGTGGCTTTGAGCTCTATCTCTAGCCTGTTGCGTCTTCCCATGTGTCTCCTCTGCAATATAGGCCTTCTCCATGGCCTCTGCTAATGTCTGTGGGCAGTGAATGCGTACCACGCCACCCAAATCCAAATTTAGGCCCTGGATGAACCTATGTGAATCCATACATGCTCATCCTGCATATAGTCATACTGGAGTATATCCAGAAATTGACTCTCATACTCGACTAGGTCATAGATGCCTGGTATGGAGGTCATGAAACTCATCTATCCGCTACTGAATAAACCTCCTAGGATAATACCTCCTCCTGAAACACTCCTCAAAAATCTCCCAAGTAACTATCTCTGAGTCAACATGGAGCTTCTTCTCCTTGGTCCTCCACCAAACTCCTGCTCCATCCCTCAGAAGATGGATCGCAACACGAGATTTCATGTTGCTAGTACAAGGGAAGAGCTTGAAGCATCCGCTCAAGCTCACCAACCAGGCCTCCACCTAAAAACCTCCTGTATCTCCAAACCTAGAATAGTGAGATTTTGTAGCTTCAGGATCTCCTTGATATGGTCTGTAGCTGACGTGTGATGACAACCCCTAGGTCTCTCTGCATGCTCCTCCCTCTGTCTAGGGCTCTGAGACTATGTCCCTATGTCCTGAGATCCTATCCCCATGTCCTCTCTGTGGTGAATCTTCCCTAGATGAACTCCACATGGAATTTCTCTACCCCTATACTCCTTGTTGTGTCGAGGGGATAAATGGGCCCTACCCTCAACTGATGGCTCCATATCATGTCTGTAAGCATTACAAGTCATCCTCCTAAGGGATCTCCGCGTATAACGGCATTGACATCCTGAAGTGTCTGTAAAATCTGAGATAGAATGGTTGCTACAGCCTGATCTGGCGGTGGTATATCTAGGTCTATGTGAAAAGACCCCTCATCTGATCCATGCCTCCTACACAGACCAAGGCGAGAGTTAGTTCATTCATTCTAGGTCTTGTTTCAGTTTTCTATGTTTTCTAAATTATATAATTATCAGACATTGTGGTTTTCTAGATTAAAAGAAACCAATTTTGCACTAGGTTAATAGTTCATGTCTCATGTTTTCTAGGTGTGCCCAAGGGTCCAAGCTTTGAACCCATGTCTCTGATACCAAATGTAATGCCCAAAAAAAGTAATGTTCTAAGAAAAACACTACAACCTAACACTTAACCTAAAAATTGTGACTATTTTTTTTGTTTAAGTTAAAAGAATGTTACAAGGGTGCTTAACCTTTAGGGTTCATTAACTTAACTTACACTACTTACTCAAGCTTTACAATTGAAGAACCAGGTCTAGTTAAAAGTTAACATATTTTCAAATTTATCTCTAAGGTCCATTAATCAATCATTCATTAGGAAGGTAACAAGGATTAATTTACTTAATTAATATTTTCTTCTCTTTAAATAATTTTTGACCATTCCTAAAAGGTTAACCTCATGCTTAAATTATTCGATTTTCATTATCCTAATAGTTTAAAGTCCTTTTTTAAATTCCTACAAGGTTACTTGCTAAGGAACTAATAAGGACTTACACCCCTAAGGAAATTAAATGGCCCCACTCACCCATTACACATACCCTTAGGGATTTTGAATTAAACATTTAAAATACATTTCTACCTAACAAAATTAGGGTGAAACCTCCACCCTTAGATCAAATCCATCTTGGCCACTAGATCCTAGGGTTCCAAACTTAGCCCTAAATTTCCTTATGAAATTCTATTAAACCTTTTCCTTTGTTCTATTCTCCTCATTTGGTCTATTTACCTTTTTGTTAAGAAAATTTGCAGGTTGGGAGGAGGAAGGCCATGGATAAAAAGTCCAAGGAAGATCCATGGAGGATTCTACAAGGAGATTTAGTTAGGCTTAGTTTCATGGTTTAGTTTTATTGTTGTAATCTATTTCATTCAAGGATTGGGAGGATTTCTTCTTGAACCAATCTGGTTTTTATTTCAATTATTTGTATTTGGGTTTTTTAAATTTGGGGAAAACCCTACCCCATTGTTATAAATGAAAAGAATAGTTTTAGATCCACCATTGTATGTTTTTATTGCCAAAATCCATAGGGTTTACTCATTGTTTTGCTTGCTGGTAGTTAACAGATGAATTTTACATTTTATAAATTAGATGGTGAAAACTAGTTAAAGTTCACGCACATAGGTGTGGATCCGTGGAGTTCTGTCATAAGTGACAGAACCACACCCAAATTGACCAGGTGGTCCTGGGACCACCACCCTGCCTTGGTGACAAACCATGGACTACCCTGCCCTACAAAGCAGAGGTTTTTATGAGACCTCTTGCCTTAGCCTGAGTGGCAGTTATGGGACCACTGCTCTGCACAGGGAGTGGCAGTCCTATTTTTGAAAAAGAACCTTAATTCATGGTAAGATTTTTCAGGGAAAAACTCAAAAGCTAATTAAAAGGTGTTAAAATAGCATTATGAGCTTATTTTGATGCATCCTAAAGTTTCTTTTGTATTTCAATTTCCATTTGATCATTTCTTAGTTAAGGATTACTCATATTTGCCATTATCTAAACCAATAAAAACACATCTACTTACATAAATCATTCTATTTTGTTCTCTAGTTTTCTTTCCATTTCCATGAGAAAATGTATCTAAATGTATTACTTTTACATTGATTCATTTTCTTGCTACAAAAAATCAACATTTCTAAATACAATATAGTCAAACTTGTTCTTTCTTTCATTTCCCACTGTAATATGCATACAATAGTATTTCAAAATAAGCTATAATATACTTCTATTTTCCATTCAAGTTTATCTATGTATAGAGTGGATTCAATTATCTACCAATTTCTATTTTTCTTATCTATTTACAATACCACAATTCGCAATGAAAGTATTCACTTTCTTTTCCATTTTCAAAAATTAGCACAATACTTTTAACATTTTTCAATGATTCTATTTTTCTCACAATAATTTTCTCCAAATTTCAATAAATAATCTTACTTTCTTTTATATTTGTGTTTCCAAACTATTCTACAAGGTGAGGAAATGACATACAATGGGAATGTCAAATATGCCCCATATAACTTTGCACATTTTAAATTTCTTTAAAACATAACTACAAGTTTCTTTAAGTGGAAACATAATGGTCCAAAGTTTCATTTGAAGATATAACTTGTTATCACCGAATCACAGCACCCCTGTTTATACAATGCATATACAACTTCACGGTTGATTGGATAACATGGGTGACACTATCTCCAAGTTGTGGGACTTGCTACTTGAGATAGACCTCCAGAGAAAGCTGGTTCTTGCTCCTAAACTACCTGCCACAATCTACTCTAATGCAGGATAAGCTAACTGTCCTAATCTAAAATTACAAGGGACCAGGGAGAGAGAATGCATAAAATGAAATCCTACACTAAAGCGGTGATACACCAGAAAAGGAGGGTGTGAGAGTAATCTCCAAATGTGTGAAATACAGAGGCAAAGTGCACACTAGAAGAGGTGATGACAGTTCTCCATAATCTAGAAAAAATGCATCCACAACAATATTTCAAGCATACACAATGATAATGGATCCCTGCAAGAACATAATAATAGACACAATATTCTTATGTAGAAAGATTAAAGGGGCAAGAAGAATGCAAGAAAACACAGCAGGGGAAGATACACCCACAAACTTGTATTTTATTGCTTCCTGGTATGCACAGTTCAATCTATTACAAGATAAGGGCCTGGATCACCATGCAAGGAGTCCACTACAAGGGCTTGCAACACACTGGCTTCACAAAGCAATTTTGACAGAGCTTTGCTACCCAAAAACTCTCCTTTTACAATGAGCCCAACACTCCAATTTATAGAAAAAATGAGAAGGAGAAGAGAAGGGAAAATGAAAATCCCGAAATCTGTCCTTCAACCACCTGTAAGAGGCATTAAATTGAGTTGAAATGGTTATACATTACTTGCAAAAGGCTCCCCATACTGTCCCATGTGCTGCAGCAGAGAAAGAATGATGACCATGCCTCTTAATTGCACTCCCAACTACCAAATAAAACACTGTTCTGAACCCGGCCACGTTTTCTTAAAAAACTCAATCAATTTCTAATCAAATTTGGAATTTCTTGATTTTTGTGCATCCGGTCTCGGAGCCATGATTCCAATGGTACCAATTTTGTGTGATTTCGTTGAGAAATGCAAAAGTTATGGCCTTCTGAGTGCGGGCAGCTATTTTGGGTCTGGCAGGCGTTTTCTGTCATTTGACGGGAATGAGCATTAACTGACTGGAGCCGAATATGTTTATTTTATTTAAATATATCTACCCTCATTAAAATTAATAAATCCAGTTTTTGTGGCGTAGAGGACGTCGTGCTCGTTCCAGAAAGTCCAATTTTGTGAAAATCGGAGCTCGGAGTCAAAAGTTATGGCCGTTTGAAGTTTCACAGGTCAAACGTTGACTTTTCCTCTCTCTGACCTGTCGGCCAACTTCGGGCTTCCCACAAATCCCACGTCCCTTTCTCCCATCCCACTTGCTTCCTTCGGAAGAACCTTTGCATCCGAATAATAAACTCAAGAAGCACAACCCGGATATAACAAAGGTCCCATTTGCTTTTAATATCGGAAATATTTTGATTCGTCCGGTTCGCGTTACTTTTGTCCCAACTGTCCTTAAGGAAAGTTATCTGCCTTTTGGGAATCAAATATTTCGGCTCCAACATGTATAACTTACCGAATTTAGAAGACTCACTACTTTTACATCCATTCCTCCCAGATACTTTTGGACTGCCTTGACCATTTCGGATGGGTAATCGGCCGGTTCGCGTACTTTCGACCCATTGCGTCCCAAACTGTCCTATCTCAATAACACTTAGTGATTTTTTCCACTTTTCAGCATCTCCATTTCAACCTTTTCGCTTATAATATGTCCCGCGCGTCCCTATACATATAATTCGGATGTCCCAAATGCTGCGCAGACCTTTTGTTGTCACTTCTTTACCATCCCAACTTTTTTGATTCCCATATAGTCCCGACTTGAGAATAGGACTTAGCCATTTTTCACGATTTTTTCTGGCCATTTACAAGCAAACTGTTTTTTATCAATTTTTCTTAAAATTTATCCCAAGATAGATACATTTCATCTCAAAACTTACTCAAACTTTCTCTAAGACAGGGGAGTTAGAAAGTCTTCCAATATGAGGGGAAATAGAAACATGATTTTTGCCCTGAATCAATATAATTGCTTGGGAACTATAATAATTTATGCATGTTATCAAAATTACCTTAAGGGAATACAATTTTGGATAACAGGTCCTAAGTTCTCAAGGTCTCCAATGAAAAAGTCCAAAATCCACAACTCCAATCAAGATAGCTCTTCAAGATTTTTTTGATTCACAACAAAATGGGGGGAGAGGCAATGCTCTCCACCCAACCAAGACATCCAATGAAGAGGAGAAGCCATCCTCTCCATTGGCCCCCGAGCCCCAACCACATCACAATGGGAGATGATTCCAACACATGGCAACAACAAGCTTCCACATCACAAACAAAATATTTCACAACATTCCATAATCACATTCAAAACAACAAACACAAGCAAGAAGAAACAACAAAAACAACAATATAACAAGGCTTATCAAGAAAGCCAAAAGAGCAAGACCTATTGGGAGGCCACTTATTCCTCCCAATGGGAATTGGTGCCCCCTTAAAATCTCCAATGCATGTCTCAAATCCCCTACAACTCTTATGCCTCCCTCAAGTACCCCTTATACCTCCATATACTCTTATGCCTCCCTCAATCTCTTATGCCTCCCTCACAACAAGAAACAAGAAGAAATGCAAGCATTTCTCTACAAGGTGGGGCACCCAACCCAAACTCCCTCAAACAAGAAGTAAACTCTTATGCCTCCCTACAATGAAACTCCCCATAGTCTCCTCCTACTCCAAACTTAGGCAATCTACCCACACCCAACAAGCATTCCAAAGGAAAACAACACAACATAAACAACATTAAACACAAAAAAGCATAACTTAAACAAAGGTGAAGCTCCTACCTTTCCATAGTAGAGCTTGTTCCAAGAATGAAGTCCCAAGCTCCTCCAAAACCAAGCAAGCATCCACAAGCTCCAACAATTCCACAAGTCAACGTAGCTCCCAAAAAATCCTTCAAAATCCTCTCTCCAAAAATACAAGAGCACAAAATGATCAAGTAACCCCCAAACAAGCAAAAGAGATGTCAATAAATAGAAAAGAGAGGAGAGGAGGATGAGGTGGCTCCATGTAGGATGCCACCATCACTCATCCTCAACTCCACCTCACCTTGGTCAAACCTCAACCCCAATGCACCATAAATTGGTGGGTGAGAGGAATGACAAGATATTTACACACACAATCTAAGCCCACACCCCCTAAGGATAAAATTAAATACTTGAAAGAAAGTGCAATAAACATTTTACCTTTTTATCTTCCCAAAACACCTAACAGGGTCTAATTTTGACCCCCCAACCCATAGCTAGGGTTGGTATGACAATTTAAGAGGTGTGGGACAAGTTTAACTTGTCCCACAAGCTTCCAAAATTTTTCCTTAAGGTCAAATTCGAGTTTCCCATGAAGGGTAGAGTGTACAACACTCAAAATCTTAAGCATTCAACACACAACACAAAATCCAAGAGTAAATCAAGTCTAATAAATAAACTCCTTTTGGTCACATGTTTAATTAGTTTAAGACAAGGATTAAATTACTTAATTAAGACACTTACAACCCATAATAATAAAGGGGGAAAACATACATCAAAAATCTAAATAATTAAAACAAGTAAATTACATCACTAAAAGGAACACATACTAACATTAATAAAAGGGAACTAAAATAAAACAACACATGACCCCTTGGTCACAATTTTCCCCTAACCAATAATTCTAACACACACACAATTACATGTTTCCATGGTGACCCTAGTTGAATTCATCTAGAATTCCAATGTGGTTGGTCTCCAATCCCCCCGATGTTGTTGTGAATATAAATATACCTGCAAAATAGAGAATACCTCCTTTGGCCTTGTGGCCGCATTAAAACATCATGCCAAAATATGCAATATAATCTAAAATCATCTATATATGAATAAATATCATCTAGGAAATTACGAATCATTTACACCTTTCTAGCAACATTTCTATCCACATTTCATCCATGTCAAAATGATCACAACATTAATTCAATTATCAAATCCTACTCAATATGAGAAATATATATCGCATGTAAGAAATATATATATAAATAACCATGTCCACACTATATCAACATCAATATAAAATGTCTCTAATAATCCACATGCATCATATATGAAGTGAAATCAACAATAATCTAGTATCTCTAACATCTAGTATCATGTTAAATCAAAAGGCTACAATAATGTCCATAAGTGTAGTCGACAGTATCATAATAATAAAAAAGGTGTCGAAGGGAAGTGGGCACTACAAAGTCACAAATTTTCATTATTTTATATCTAATTGGAAGTGCCACTTAATGTTGATTGGATATTTTTAAAATAGGATGTAATGCATTTAACTAGAAAGATTGAGGGAAAGATTGGTATCTCCAATAGCAGTTAAATTGAGAATATCATCAAGGGAATCCTTGAGGATGATTTACCTAAGAGGTACACCAACTTAATGACTTATAGCTTCTAAATTTGTATAAGGTCTTTACTCATTTAGTGGTGCCACAAGTTAATAAAATTAGATGCCTACCGTGTAAATATAAAGTATCAGAGAATGAATGAGGGAAATTATCCAATATAATTACTTTGAAACAATTTGCCCACAATAGATTATTCATTGATGAACAAATTTGCAAACAATAGGTCCATCACAAGAAACAAGCCTCTATTGCGATGTATGACAAACACCTACTTGGAACGGATCTATTGTATTCACATCACAAATCTAAATTAAGTTTTTATACACACTAATTCTATCTAAATGTAGCCTAGTAATGAGTAAATCATCGTTATCAATTTTTCAACCACACGTAATAGATACCTTAAATTACTGTACTCATAGTAATGGATATGGCCCTTGGTTCAATTGCCATTTTTAACTTTATGAAAAAATATTAAAATTTGTAATGCAGTAATGACATATCAATTATAGCTATTCAAATTATTTGAAAAACTATTGTTGTAAAATTGTTCCTTGAATATTAGATAAGTATCTGAATCACCATTCAACTTATAATTTCTTTGTTTTCAATTAGCCTTGTTTAAAATAGTATCTTGCCATGACACTAATTTTGTGAATTGTTATTCCTTTATTTTGTAGATGAGACCACCTAAAATGATGTTTGGTATGATTATATTTCAAAAATAAATAAATTAATAAACTAGATTGTGAACATTTAATGATTGTTTAAAAATGTAATGTTCTTACAAGATTTACATATGTACAAATTCTTTCCAAACTTGGTGTCATTAGATTTCCATGTTCTTTCAATATTAGTACCTGGAGATGCTGATCAAGTTGTGAACTTATTAAATGAATCCACATATGAGAACTTGTTATAGTTTTGCAAGGTACTTAGAATAAATGTCATTTATGTAAATTTTAAAAAAACAAACCAAACTTACTCCAAAAATGGAGTATTTTAATCTTTCATATTTATGTAAGTAGCAATTAATGGGCATTAATCACATTATTTGAAATGATGGTACTTTGAAATGAATAAAATAACATTAATCTCATAGCAATAAATGACAATCTACCATAGGTATTCAGTTGAGCAGTAAGGGGAATTTATGAAATGACATTTATAAGTTTTTTTCATCCGTTAAAACACTTTGAATCCCAGGACTCCAATCACTATCTTAAAACCTAACTTACGTGAAGGATCTGGCCATCCATGGTATACATTGATGAATTGCAGATCAAGAAAATTCCTTCTAAGATTTAAATTGGGTAAAAACCATATGGTCAAGACTTATTATGTTTTCAGAGTAGGCAAAGAGTGCAAATTATTTTAGTTCAAACAAAGAATTTCATTTATATAAGTTTTAAATATGTCATGGATCATCTAATGCTTCTACATTAATGACAATAAAAAGTCATAAAATGGAACGGGTACACAAGATTACACTTTGCAACTGCTAGATAAATAAAGAAACAATGATAAGTGTTTAGAACATACTTGAGTTGATCAATAAACCCTTTGAATAAATACTAAGTTACCCCATTCAAATCGTTCCCTTTCTAAAAGTTAGTCAACCCCACATCATTAATGCTACAGGAATAATTACAAAAATACTCACTAAATGATAATTAAATATTAATTTCTCCCTGCATGTTTTAATATATTGGGAAACTGTAAAAACTATTTTTTTTTATCACATTTAGTACACCTTGAATTGAAACATTTTGTGACGCCCCCCCCCACACTAGTGCTTTTTAAGATTTAAACTGAAATAAATCAAATAGATTTGTTTGAATGAACAAAAACCCAAATGCATTTTTAGCCAAGTTCTATTAGAGATTTCTATTCAAAGATTTTGTGTTCCAAATTGTAGATGAAAGAATAACTTTGTATATTAGAGGAAGCCTCCCATCACTCACTATAGTCTTTAATGAATAACTTTTGCACATGCAATATCCTAAGATCAAATTAGGCAGGAGTGAAAGAATGGCACGTCAAATAAAGATTTAATTGAGGTGTTGTTCACATTTCATTTTGTCATTGCAAAAGTAAATTCAAAGATCTAGTGAACATAAAGAAGTCAGCATATTTTTTTATTTTACCAAAATTTAATATTCCAAACATACTTTATTTATTGTCTTATTATTTGTTTTGGAAACTTATTGTAACATAGCAATCAACCATTAAATAATTTTAAAAATATTCATTTGTAGTTGCAACTCCCAAATGTTAGTGACTAGCACGAAAACTTCCGGAAAGTCCATGAAAAGTATCTTCACTATTTTTGAATGGTCTATCTCAAATAAGGTGTTAATAAGGAATGAAGTATGTACCCCAGCTTATGCATAAAATAATTTATTTCTATTAGATAACATTAAAATAGAATTCAACTTTAAGATATAAGAAAACTTTCAATTTTAATTATTTCATCCAACATGCCTTGATGAATAACCATGTTAAGCATTCAAAAAATCCAATCAAATGCCTCGTGGACATTAGATAATCATATCTAATAGGGTAGGATCATGTTGGAAATATGCATGTGATGCATATTTAATTCCAACTATAGGTTTTTTAGGAAAGCTAATTTTAGCTTTAGTCTTGCTTTAGTTTGCTTTAGTTAAGTTAGCTTTATCTTATTTTTATCATTAGATTTAATTCAAATAAATCTGTTTTAAATCATGCATAGCATGCAACTGTTTTAAAGCATGAGTTTAGATTTAGAATGCTCAGTTGAAGAGCTGTTAGTGGGTGAGTTATTCTATTTAAATAACAGCAATTGTAATTGCTTTGTATGCACACACAAAGGTGTGAAATCTGCACAAGCAAGGAAGGATGTGCATTGAAAGCACACAGCTGCACGCACAGCTTGATTGTAAAGAGCTGAAGCTCTGAGTATGATGAAGCTTTTATTAATGGAGATTATGCACAGCAGTGCTGGTTTGAATATTCATATGTTTATGCAAGTTATTTAAGTATTCTGTTTATTTCTTTTATGTTGTTTGTTGTATAAGACTGCAGATTTTCTACAAATTGGTATCAGAGCAAGGTTATTCCAGCAGCTTATTAAATTGGTAGCAAGCTATGGCTTCTACATCCGGTATGCAGACACCGCAATTTAATGGAAAGAATTACGAATACTGGTCGTTGACCATGAAGGCGCTATTCAGATCTCAAGACGTGTGGGAGATCGTTGAAGATGGGTACACAGAGCCCGCAAATGCAGCAGCATATATTGCACTTTCTCAAGCAGAGAAAGATACTTTGAAGGAGTTACGAAAGAAGGATGGCAAAGCTCTTTTCTATATTCATCAGGCAATGCATGAAAGCATTCTTCCAAGAGTGGCAGCAGCCAGTCAAGCAAAGACTGCATGGGATACTTTACAAGTTGCATATCAAGGTAAGGAGAAAGTAAAAACCGCCAAGCTACAGTTACTTCGTAGAGATTTTGAGAATTTAGCAATGAAAGATTCAGATTCTGTAGAATCATTTTTTACTTATGTAGTTGGCTTAGTCAATCAAATCAAATCTCATGGTGAGACTCTTGAGGACAGAAGGATTATTGAAAAATTGCTTAGAAGTTTGCCTACGAAATTTGATCCTTTAGTTGTTGCTATTGAAGAAACTAAGGATCTGAGTCAGTTTTCTATTGATGAGTTGCATGCATCACTAATCAATCATGAACAGAGGATGAATAGATCACATGCAAGTGTAGATCAGGCTTTTGCATCTCAGACAGCAGGTAGTCGTGGCAAAAGAAGAGGAAGTTTCAGCCCAAGAGGCAGAGGAAGAAGTCCATCTAGAGGACGTGGCAGCAGTTCATCATACTCAAGTGGAAGAGGACATAATCAAGAACAGAGTTATGGTCAGAGACAAGATAAGTCTCATGTTCAGTGTCATTATTGCAAGAAGTATGGGCACTATGCTTATGATTGCAAGAAAAAGCAATATGATCAAGAGAGACAAAATCAAAATCAGGTTGGAAGTTCTATTTCTAAACCTATGTTTATTGCATGCACAAGGATTGCTGAAGCAATACCTTCTTTATCCCCTATTGAATGTAATTTGTCAAAAGAGAGTCCATGTGATGTATGGTATTTAGATTCAGGTTGCAGTAATCACATGACAGGTAATCTAGATTTGTTTTCTAGTTTGGATGATTCAGTTAAGAGTGATGTAACTCTTGGAAATAACAATATTGTGTCTGTGAAAGGAAAAGGCACGGTTAGTATTCTAACAAGACAGGGGGAGCAAACAAGTATGCAAGATGTTTACTATGTTGCAGGTTTGAAACATAACCTTATGAGTATTGGACAACTGGTACAGAAAGGATACCGAGTCTATATGGAAGACAATGAGTGCGTGATTGTGGACAAAGCTCCTAGCACTCAGTTGATTGCAAAAGTGAAGATGAGCAGCAATAGGATGTTTCCATTGATTTTGAAACCTGGAAAGAAGAAGAAATCAGATCTGTTTGCAGCAAAGTCATGCGTTAAGCCAAATCAGTCTTTTGTTGAGTCCTGCACTCAAACAGATGAGTCCTGCGCCAATGAAAATCAAGTCTGCGCTGAAGGAACACAATCAGCTTTTCATTCAGTTATGAAGGATGAAACATGGCTTTGGCATCTAAGGTATGGACATTTGAATTTTGGAGGTTTGAATTTATTATATAGAAAAAATATGGTTAAAGGTTTGCCATTGATTCAGAAACCTGAAAGGGTATGTGAAGGTTGTATTTTGGGAAAGCAACACAGAGATTCATTTCCAGTTGGCAAAACAGCAAGAGCAAGTGCACCACTTGAGATTGTACATTCAGATTTATGTGGACCTATGCAGACAGCTTCTATTGGAGGTTGTATTTATTTTATGACATTCATTGATGATTACACAAGGAAGACATGGGTTTATTTCCTGAGAAATAAATCAAATGCCTTTGATACATTTCAGCAGTTCAAGGCATTAGTGGAGAAGCAAAGTGGATACTACATCAAAGTTCTCAGAACGGACAGAGGAGGTGAGTATGTTTCTAATGAGTTTATGAATTTTTGCAGATATCATGGTATACACAAGCAGTTTACTACCAGGTATACACCACAACAGAACGGTGTGGCAGAGAGGAAAAATAGAACCATCATGGAGATGGCGAGAAGCATGTTGAAGGCAAAACATCTTCCAAATGAGTATTGGGCAGAAGCAGTAGCAACTTCTGTTTATATTTTGAACAGGTGTCCAACGAAACTTGTTAGGAACATGGTTCCTCAACAAGCATGGACTAATAGGAAACACAGTGTTTCACATTTCAGAGTTTTTGGTTGTGTAGCATATGCACATGTACCTGATGAACTAAGGAAGAAGTTAGACAACAAAGGAGAAAAATGTATTTTTGTTGGGTATTCAGAGAATACAAAAGCATACAAGTTGTACAATCCAGTCACTGGAAAGGTTGTGATCAGCAGGGATGTACAGTTTATTGAGAATGAAGCATGGGATGGAAGTATAGAGAAAACAGTGAGTATAGCAACATCTATTCCACATGATGATATGACAGATGAAACTTTAGAGCAACAAGCTACTGTATCTACAAATCTTGGACATGCACCACAAGTTGTAGCACAAGCTACACCTCCATCTACAGTCAGGAGGTCACCAAGATTTCAGCCATCTTCAGCCATGCAAGAGACACCACAGGGAACACCAGAAGCTACTCCATCACCAGAAAGTAGTCCTGCATCGAATACTCCTGTGCAGCGGAAAACAAGAAGTCTAAGTGAGATTTATAATGTTGATACAACTAATTCATTTTCAGTTTTTGCATTATTTTCTCAAGCTGCAGATCCAGTATATTACGAAGAGGCTATAAAGAATGAAGTTTGGGAAAAAGCCATGGATGATGAGATTGATGCTATAGAGAAGAATCAGACATGGGAGCTAATGGATCTTCCAAAAGGAAAGGACGTGATAGGAGTCAAGTGGGTCTACAAGACAAAATACAATGCTGATGGAAAAGTACAAAAGCACAAAGCAAGGCTGGTTGCAAGAGGTTTTACGCAGCAATATGGAGTTGACTACAACGAAACATTTGCACCAGTAGCACGTTTGGATACAGTAAGAATGGTTTTAGCAATTGCAGCTCAAAACAAATGGCCTATTTATCAGATGGATGTTAAATCAGCATTCTTAAATGGATTCCTTGAAGAGGAAGTTTATGTAAATCAGCCAGAAGGTTATGAGATTGAAGGTCATGAAGGAAAAGTATACAGATTGAAGAAAGCGCTCTATGGTCTCAAGCAAGCACCTAGAGCTTGGTACAGCAGAATAGATTCTTATTTGATTGAGAATGGTTTCAGTAGGAGCAGCAGTGAGCCTACCTTATACACCAAGATAAATGAGCAAGGTAAAATTTTAATTGTTTGTTTATATGTAGATGATTTGATCATTACTGGAAATCTATCTACAGAGTCATTCAAATCAGCCATGAAGAAGGAGTTTGAGATGACAGATCTTGGTCTTATGCATTATTTTTTGGGTATTGAAGTTCAACAATCAGAAGGTGAAGTTTTTATCTCACAAGCAAAGTATGCAAGTGACGTTTTGAAAAGGTTTAACATGTTGAATTGTAAGCCAGCACCAACACCAGTTGCAGTAGGTTTGAAGTTGAGCAAAGAGGATGAAGGATCATTTGTGGATCCAACATTGTTTAAAAAGTTGGTTGGAAGTCTTATGTATTTGACGGCCACAAGGCCTGATATCATGTATGGTGTGAGCCTCATATCAAGGTTCATGGAATCTCCAAAAGATTCACATTGGCAAGCTGGAAAAAGAATTTTGAGGTATGTACGTGGAACAAGAAATTATGGAATTCTTTATTCAAGTTCAGATGAGTTCAAACTCATTGGTTATACAGATAGTGACAATGCTGGAAGTATAGATGATCGGAAAAGCACATCCGGCTATACTTTTCACTTTGGAACAGGAGTGGTTTCATGGGCATCAAAGAAGCAGCCCATTGTCACGTTATCTTCAGCAGAAGCAGAGTATGTAGCAGCAACAGGAGCAGCATGTCAAGCTGTTTGGATGAGAAGAGTGTTGACAGATTTACAACAGAAACAAGAGGAAGCTACACAGATTTTTTGTGACAACAACTCAGCCATAGCGTTGTCCAAAAATCATGTTTTTCATAAGAGGAGCAAGCATATTGATACGAGGTATCATTTCATCAGGGAGCTGGTAAACAACAAGGAAATTCATCTTGAATTTTGTAGATCTGAAGATCAGTTTGCAGACATTTTTACAAAGGCTTTAGCAAAAGAAGTTTTTGAATATTTGAGAGATTGTTTGGGAGTATGTGATCCTGCACATGGCAGATCTGAAAAAGCAAACACAACTCTAGAAGAGTGAAAGCTACAGTTTGAAATTAAGGGGGAGTGTTGGAAATATGCATGTGATGCATATTTAATTCCAACTATAGCTTTTTTAGGAAAGCTAATTTTAGCTTTAGTCTTGCTTTAGTTTGCTTTAGTTAAGTTAGCTTTATCTTATTTTTATCATTAGATTTAATTCAAATAAATCTGTTTTAAATCATGCATAGCATGCAACTGTTTTAAAGCATGAGTTTAGATTTAGAATGCTCAGTTGAAGAGCTGTTAGTGGGTGAGTTATTCTATTTAAATAACAGCAATTGTAATTGCTTTGTATGCACACACAAAGGTGTGAAATCTGCACAAGCAAGGAAGGATGTGCATTGAAAGCACACAGCTGCACGCACAACTTGATTGTAAAGAGCTGAAGCTCTGAGTATGATGAAGCTTTTATTAATGGAGATTATGCACAGCAGTGCTGGTTTGAATATTCATATGTTTATGCAAGTTATTTAAGTATTCTGTTTATTTCTTTTATGTTGTTTGTTGTATAAGACTGCATATTTTCTAAAAATTATTGATTTCACTCTTCTAATATACTCTACATATTATTAAAATTCATGCCTTTAATATCACTCAATCAGAACTATTGCAACGGAGTCGTTTCACAGTTCAATATTCCAATCACTTCTTACACTATCATTTCTATCTCGGATTTGAGCGGACATTTATAATGTAATGTTTCAAAATATGTTTAAAAAAATAGTCTGCCTGTGTTTTTCATATTTACAATGGGTGCAGGTATTATTCAAATTCTACACATGAAAAATCATGTTAATATGAAACGGAATGAAACAAAGGGAGGCAACAAATAATTAGTCACCTTATTCTACTACCTTGAACCATAATCATTAATTCACGATACAACTTAGAAAACCAATACAATCTAAAATCATGACTGTGACTTATGGGAGATCATGTAATGAGTAGAAACTACCCCATTCAACTACCTCGAACCATAATGAATTTTGAATACAACTCAGAAACTAATACAATCTTACTGAGAATTATAGTAGATCAGACAGCGAAAAAAGTAACATTTTTAGCAACATGAGTTGTACCTTATTAAATTGTAATTACCAATTTATGTGTTGTGATATAAAGAAAAAATAAATATTATAATGCCAAGGAAATGTCTTTAGAACAGTCTAGAAAATAATGTGCAATAAACTGTTCTAAAGACCTCACCCTTGGTTTGTAGTAAAAATAGAGATCTGTGTAAAAATAAAACACAATAAGTTGATGATAGGTTTTCTGCGGTAACATAGCATTATGAAATAGACGGAGGGGAGCATACTCTGTTTTAACGAATACCCACAAATGGATCTGACATGCTGAAAACCGTAGTATCTATAAAAATAGTTTCAAAAGGTTGAAAACTGTTACTAAGGTAGTCATATATTTATTTTCCCTTTAAAATATTGTGGGTATTAGCGACAATTTTAAAACATTTGAAGATCTAAAAGAATAAAAACTTTTGTTGTGGCATGGATAGTAAAAAATATCAGATCCATATAAAAATAAAACAAAAGAAGCAGATGATATGTTTTTTGTCTACGTTTCATGGATACGCCAAAACCCCCCCGAATCCCCTTGGAAACGTATTGGATACGGATACGTTATGGATATGTTCTTGATACGTTCCATACGGGTACGTTAGGATATGTCAC
Source organism: Taxus chinensis (assembly GCA_019776745.2). Classification (NCBI taxonomy): domain Eukaryota; kingdom Viridiplantae; phylum Streptophyta; class Pinopsida; order Cupressales; family Taxaceae; genus Taxus; species Taxus chinensis. The sequence goes on from JAHRHJ020003152.1 coordinate 48,404, forward strand.
AGATACATACAGACATATCTATGACGTATCCTGACGTACCCCGTACGTATTAGGAACACATCTAGCAGTATATACGTTAATTAAAGTTCTATTTCATTTTTTTAATTTTTGACTTCTCTACTCCCTAAAACCAAACCCTAAACACTAAATGAATAAAATAATACACCCTCTCCCCCACAAAAAGTTATAAAAAGCACCCACCCTTCTCATTTGAAATCAAACAAACAATTTCATTGTCTTTTTGCAAGTGAATGAGCAAAGAGCCAAAGAAGAGTTGTGAAGAGCTTAGTGGAGACAAATATTGGAAGGAGATTTTGCAAAGAGCTTAGAGGAGGCAAAGATTTGAAGGAGGGGTAAGGATTTTTTCGATTGTTAGGAGTCCACCATTGCAAGGAGGAGAAGGAGAAAAAGGCGTTGTTGAGACTTGAGAAGAAGAGATTGTTTTAAAATTTTAAATTTAGTGTTCATTCAAGAATCAAAACTAGAAGAGTAGACTTGAGAGGAAGAGGTAGCATTTGTAATTTTATTTAGAGGAAACTAGGATCTACGATTCTACACTACAGGTATACCGTATTTTAATTTTTATTTTATTTTTAATTCATCTTTTTGTTTTATTTTATACGGTTATTTATTTATTTATTATGTTACATTTTTTTAAAGTTTATAATTTAAACACATCCTAAATTTGTTTATGCTCTCACCTCGCACCTTTATGGCAATCTTGGCATGATCAAAAACATATTATATGGCATAGTTTAAGGTTATTTAATTTATTAATTGGTAAAAAAATCAATGTTAATGTATTTGTTTTTTTTTTTTTAAGCTTCCTAAATATGTGTATGCTCTCACCTTGCACCTTTATGGCGATCTTGGTGATCAAAAACAGATTAGGATGACATAACTAATTAGTAATTTATATATGTTAAGAAACATCGTGTTTTAATTTTTTAAACATCTTAAACCCGTGCACGCTCTCACCTTGTGCCTTTATGGTGATCTTGGTGATATAAAAAACAGATTAGGATGACATAACTAATTTATTTATGTTAAGGCAAAATGTTTTTAATTTTTTAAACATCCTAACTCTGTGTATGCTCTCACCTCCCGCCATTATGGTGATCTTGGTGATAAAAAATAGATTATGATGGCATCAAGTTCTGCTTCGGGTGGAGTGTAAGGCCAAGCTGAAAAACACATCAGTTCCTATGAAACATGATCCTAATTCCCCTCTTTGGAGACATGTGACAGTGGTAGACAACATTGCTGGTAGTGGGTGTCGGGTTTGGACATGTCATGGTTGCCAAGCTCAGTACAAATCCTCATATAGTCAAGTGAAAATCCATTTCACTGGTGTTGGAGTTATGGAGATAAAGAGGTGCCCAAAAATATCAAATGAAAAAATGGCAGAGTACCTAAGAGAGCAAGAGAAGGCTAATAAACAAGCTGAAAGAAATAGAACTAGAACAATTCCTTCACAAAGAAGGTCGTCATCACTACCACCCAAACCTAGACGTACTTCTCATCCTTTCATTCAAACTCAAAGTCAACCCTTTGAGGAAGAGAGTCTAGAGAGCTCACGAAAAAGGCCAAAAAGAGCATTGGAGAAAGCATTTAATATTGAAAAGAGGGAGGTTGTTGATGAGGTTGTTTCTCGATGCATTTATGCATGTGGGATTCCCTTTAATGTATTGAGATCTCCATATTGGCATCAAATGGTGAAGGGTATCAATGAAGCTCCATAAGGGTACAAATCCCCAAGTTATGAAAAGGTTCGAACCACACTATTGACAAAGGAAGTGGAACACATTCACAAGACTTTGTAGCCAATCAGAGTCTCATGAAAGGAAATAGGGGTTTCTATCATTTCAGATGGATGGAAAGATGCTAGAAATAGACCCCTCATAAATGTTGTTGCAATATGTCCTAAAGGGGCAATGTTCTTTAAAGCCATTGACTGTGAAGGTAAATTCAAGGATGCACAATTTATTGTTGACATTTTAATAGAGGCAATTGAGTTGATGAGCCCCCATAATGTTGTCCAAGTCATCATGGACAACGCTAAAAATTATAAAGCAGTAGGAATGATCATAGAGGGTAGATATGAGAATATTCTTTGGACCCCTTGTGTTGCCCACTCCCTTAACTTGATGCTCCAAAAGATTGGGAAAATTCCATGGATTGAGAAAATTTAGTCTGAGGCAAATGACAGTCAAATGTTTATCACAAACCATCATATGTCACAAGCCATTTCTAGGAAATTCTCAAGGTTAGAGTTGTTGAAGGTTGTAGAAACTAGATTTTCCTCTCACACGCTTGTTTTGAGACAGCTTGTGAAGGTGAGAGAGGCTTTAAGCAGTATGGTGATCAACAATGTTTGATCAGTGTGGAGGCAGTCAAATACAGAGAAAGCTACAAGGGTAAAATCCTGGGTCCTTGATGAGGTTTGGTGGGCCAAGGTTGAGTACTTGTTGAGTTTTATAGAACCCATTCTCTCCATAATCTGATATGTAGATACTGGTGAAGCATGCTTGGGAGAGATATATGATGGCATAGATTCCATGCTTGAGCGTATCAGAGATATAATAAAAAAGGGGCAAGATCTAGAAGAGACCTTCTACTGTGAGGTCAAGACTGTGGTCATGAAGAGGTGGAATAAAATGACCACCTCATTACATCTCCTTGCTTATGCACTAACCCCAAAGTACTATAGCTCTGATGTACTTGGGATACCAAATAGGCAAGCACCATTTTCTGACTCCGAAGCTGGAAATGGACCCAGGGCAACATTCAGAAGAACTTTTCTTAATCCATCTATAGCTAGTGTGGTCAGAAGTGAAATGGGCATGTTTACTGGTTCAGAAGGCAACATGGGATTGATTGAGGCTCTTTTCGATAAGAGCATCTTGACTCCAACCACATGGTGCCGTGTACATGGCCAAGATGACAAGTACTTACGTCCTATTGCTATAAAAGTTCTTTTACAAGTATAACATTTATAAATTTTAAAATTTAGAATCATTTCGAATATTTTAAATTTTATTAAGTTAGAACTTAGGATACTAACTTGTCTTCGAATTTCAATTTTATAACTTTTTTGTAATAGGTGGCTAGTAATTCTTCCGCAGAGCGGAATCAGAGTACTTATAGCTTTATCCACTCAGCTAAAAGAAACAAGTTGGCATTTTAAAAAGCTGAGGATTTGGTATATGTGCACTCCAATTTGTGCCTCTTGTCACACAATTCTAAGGAGTATGCTAGAGGGCCTCACAAACTTTGGGATCTTATTCCAAAGACCACATACTTGGATGCCTCCGTAGCCACGCTTTCCCAACTTTCATTATTCGATGGCAAAGATGACGGTCAAGGGAGTTCACAAGGAGTGGAGAGTGGAGTTAATGAGAGTGGAGCTAGCGCAAGTGGCACACAAGAACTTGATTTTGAGGAAAATCTAGATGATATATTCTAGATTTGTTTCTATTTCTATATCATATGTATGGCAGCCACATGAACAATGAAATGTAAAATCTTAAGTACATTGTATGTTTTGAAAATTTGAACTTTGATCCTAGTATATTTTTCAAATTTCAAGTTTTGTTTGTATTCATCATTTCATGATAACATGATATTCGTATATCATATGTATGGCAGCCACATGATCAATAAAAATGCAAAGTCTTAAGTATATTGAATGTTTTGAACATTGATTATAGTTTTGTATTATTATTTCAGTTTTTTATAGACTCCAAAATAAGTAAAATGAGTAGATGTACATAAAAAAAATTGTGCGTGTGCATGTGCGTGTGCGTGTGCGTGTGTGTGTGCATGTGCGTGCGTACGCGTGTGTGCGTGCGTGTGCGTGTGTCTGTGTGCGTGCGTGTGTCTATGTGTGTGTGTGCGCGTGTGCGTGCATGCATGTGTGCGTGCGTGCGTGTGTGTGCGTGTGCGTGCATGTGCGTGCATGCGTGTGTGCGTGCGTGTGTGTGTGTGTCAGGACGTATCCAAAACGTATTGTATCCAAGGGTTTTTTAAAATTGACATATCCACATATCGTATCCATATCCAAACCGATACTCGTATCCGTATCCTGGCAATGTAGATTGAGAGCATTGTACATATTAAAGAAAAGGATATTTGGGTACTAACTTAAAAAAAACTGTGTTATGTTTTCATGTTTTTGTGCTGGCGTGAGTTTACTGGCTTATGATTCTTGCTCCGCACTATATTTCTACACCTGTGCATTCGTGGATTTTACTCCAATTATCCGTTTTATTATGGGAACCATGGATTACAATTGGTCCTACTCTGCTCATGGGTTATATGCCATTGGATGGGTCTTAGTCCCTCGTCTAATTCACATCCACTAGTATCGGTGAATCCATTCATGGGCTACACCCCAATAGTACAGGCCTTATTCCATTCGTGGATTATTTCCCAACAGTATGGGTTTTATTCCAAAGGATACACCTAACACGATTGTTAATGGGAATTATACACTTGACCATATTCAGATAAAACACTTTTAGCAAGTATGTGATTCAACGTATTGGCAATGAAAAGTAAATATTCAGGTAAAATAAATTATTGGAATATTCAAGCCTGTTGAAAGAATTGGCTGGACAGTCAGAATGCCTTGGTCAAGGGAAAATTCAGATGAAATGCTTTAGTCAAGCACTTAACCACTGTTTATATAATTTCTCTGAGGAGTGCCTTACTCTTTATGCAATCTTTGATGGGTGTTTTAGCTGTTTTAAACCTGAAATCCAGAAACAATTAAAATGAATTTGCTATACTTTAGATCCTAAGACTAAACAGCAAAACAGTAATCTGAACCTGAATTATTTTGATAAGGGACAGTCTAACCACTTGGAAATGGAAAAGAAGTACTAAAGTGTGTGTAAAGGAAAGATCCGACCTGATTTAGTTCACTAGATGACTGCACAGAAGAAATTGAAGTTGGGAATTTGGTGCTGTGCAACTGTGTCTGGGTCAAGTTCGGTTGAGGCAGTGAGGTACAGTACCAAACTAAATATTTGTGGCTGAACCTATCTTCTGCTGCTCAGAATAGTCTGCAACTTCTGGAACTTATTTGAATATCTCAGCTCTGCTAGAATCTGACTCAAGAATCTTGTGATGATGTGCCACAGTGCTGAATTGATTTTTCCTTTGATCAAACCCTAAAACTAATTGAAACAATAGAGAAAGATAAGCCCTAGACTGAGCCTGAACTTTCCTCCCACATCCTGCTGTGTGAAAGCGCTGCACTACATACCGAGGATCATGGCCCATGTAGTTATATCAATAAGATTGAAGTTTTCATGATTCAACTTGCGTCCTATATGCTCATGCAGCTAGATAAATAAATATGCAAATAGGTGATTCTTCTTTTGCTAAGAGACACGTAATAACATACTAACATACAACTTTGGCTTGGAAATGCTTCAGACTAGAATTCAGCTCATAGACTGCTCTTGAGAGATTTAGGACATGTTTATTCGTGTATTGACAAGGTGTCTAAGTGATGAGAGTCTAAATTACCTTTGGTGTCATTTGTATATAGATGAGACTCGTCATTGGTTTCCTGTGCAAGCTGACCAAAAAGTCACGCCTAGGCCGATTTGATGAAAACACCGAAATTAAAAAACTGACTATTGCAAAGGAGGACAGATTCAGCAGGGTGTAGACAGGTTTAATACCAAACCTGCCTATTGATGGCTGAACCTGACCTGTAGGTCAAAAGACAGATTTGGGAATGAAAAAGTGTCTATAGAGGGTTAAGATGATTTCTGAACTAACTAGAACTGATCCTGAGTGTACGAGACTAGCAAATGAGGTGACCAAGGGGACATGTGGGTAATTGGAAGGGGAGAAAGGTGTGTCTCAAAAGAGTCAAATATGTATCGTTAATCCAAATTCCTGGGAAGGTGCCAAAACTGATGTTGCCAAGTACCTCAAACAAAAAATAGGTGATTACAATGGGTTGATTTTGTTAGTGTTTTTATCCACACATGCATCTTTAATATATATCTGTCTATATGTATGTGAAATCACAATAGCTTAGAAATAAATGCAGTGTTTGAATCTTATGAGTTGATCTTTTACTTCCCGTTGGGCATGCTCATATGCCATTCTTGTTATGTCACAACATAACTTGATAAAGCTTTTAATTTGTGTTTATAAACAGATAACAATGTTCAAAAGTTTTTTTATGAATTGAACATATGTATAACTATAAACTAATTTATTTGTGTTTCAATTATTGCAACTGAAACCTTTCCATATCATAGCTGGTGATAATATTGTTTGTTTTATGACAGACATAAATGCATTGTTCAATCGTTTTTGTGTTAACTACCAGGGCAAGGTAAAATCGTTAGAAAAGACTTTGCATCTTATTTTCTTTCATTGTGCTTAAAATGATTCTATTCTACATCATATTCAGTCAATAAGTCCTATTATTGCAGGTAAAATTGTCGGCCGTGTACAATGGTGTTCTCCCAAAAGTGTTGCTTCAAGTACGCCAGGTATCAATTTAATGATGACTTCGTACGGCACATTTGGTTTACATGATTTACCTTGACATCATGTAATGATGTTTACCTTAGTATAGGAAAACACCTCTTAAGTAAGGTTCTTTTTAATAATATTTTCATGCCTTGAAAAGATAGAAATTTGAAAGTTTGAAGTTGGACAATTTTTCATAAAGAAAATTATATTTGAAACTTCATATTGTAATTGTTGACTCCACATGGCTTCGTCATGCCTTACAAAAGTGAAACCATTATTGGAATGTTGGTTTTTCAAGGAATTGAATTCGTGTTATAGTGTAAAGGGGGGAACATGTGTCAATTCCCATTTTCGGTAAATATATTTATAGGCTGGGATGACCTTACATTCAAATTCTTGGCTGGATGAACCACATTTTAATGTAAAAAGAAAGAAACAATGAAAGAAGCCATACTAGCCTAGAACCATGTATGTGATCATTATGTTCACTTCACAATGCACATCATGATGTCAGTAATTCAACTGGAATCTAATATAGCCATCTAGAAGATTTTATTCAAAAATTCTAGAAATAGAAATAGGAATAGAAATAGAAAAATGCAATGATGATTATTTGGGTGCGCACTCTAGTCGGCCTTTCCTCTTTGCTCTTTTACTTTCTTCTTCCTGCTGCAATGGTTCCCTTGTGGGAGGGTCCAGACCTCCTCCTTGTCTCCATTTTTCCTTTGGGAATAACATGCTGGTTGCCCCAACACTTCTTGCCTAGATGATCATCCTTTTTTTGGTTTTAATAAAAGGGTAAACTATTATGTTAGTAGATTGGAGTGTTAAAAAAATTGAATGCCATAGGGAAAAGAGACCCTGGCATTCAAATGAGAATCTAAAGAGGGCAAGTATAACACTGTCTGAGGCTCAAAGATTATTCCAATTACAGTCATGAGTCGCCCCCTGCTCATTTTGGATGGCTAACTCCTTGTGTTCTTGCCTCTCTTGTGCCTCAGTCTCCATTTTTTGATTTCCAGGCACTCAAGTCTCTCTGGAAATGGCACCATTGGATAGAGCTCTTTCTCAGCTTTCCAGAAAGGTAAATTTTTCCTCCTAACTCCACGTATTTTTCAAGTTATGGCTCAGCGGAGTTTTGGTGGGAAATTTTTCCCTAGAAGGCCCGCAGCCAATCAGGAGCTGCCACGTGTCCAAGGGCGAAAAAACACCAAGCGACCCGAAGGAAAAAATGGTCAGGAAGGGCCCGCGCCCAATCAGAACGTGCCATGTGGCACCTGGAGTGGCGGAGCGCGGGGAAAATTTGAAAAATGTTCCAAAGACCAAACGGGTAAAAATTCAAACTTTTTGCCCGCCGATCCGATTTTGGCCTGTTTTTGCCCTAAAACTTCAAATGGCCATAACTTTCGATCCAGAGCTCAGATTTTCACGTTCCTTATATCAATGGAAAGCTGGTGAAATGATCTACAAGATTCCATGGTCAATTTTAAATTTTAGTTCAGTTTGTAGGGAGAAAATCAAAAAACACTTCTGGTACGCGCCCATGGACAGAACTGACGTTTCAACAACCAATTTTAATGCAAAATGGGTCGCATTCTTCTCCAGCATGGTCAAAAATGTCAGGGCATGGGTTTGTAAGGACCTCCATGCTGTTTTTAATGCATTTTGGTCAATGGGGAATGGCTCCCACGTTTTTTCACGTTTTCTCTCTCCTGGGCTCGACCCATGCACTGTAAAAGCCAGATTTGGCTCATTTTTCAAAGGTTGAATACTTTTTTTGCACAACAAGCTTCTGTTTTCACCTTCAACAAGTGATTTTGGAAGTATCAGACCTTCCAGGGATTGTAACAGGTTTTTCTACCTCTTTGGTGTTGGAATACAAGGATTTTGATGTTGAAAATCACAATGCAGGCTCTGTGAATGCTTTCAGTCCTTTGTATGTGTTGTTTGCTTCATTTCAAACCCTTGATTACAGCTTATCAACCTGTGCATGATGTTTTATGTTGCAATTTCTGATTTGTGTCAATTTTCATGAACAAGAAGTGCTCACCACTCCTTTGGTGTATCACCCTTATCAGTTTAGTTTCAATTTTTGCATTTCTTATCCCTGTCTCCTTGCAAATTAGGATAAAATTAGGATCTGAACCTCTGCAGTTGTGCAAATAATAGATCTAATCAGAGGAGTTTGAGGAACCAGCCTCTAATCTGGAGATTCCTCTCTCATCTTGCAAGTCCCACACTTGGAGAGAGGTTTCAATGTTGTGCAATCACACTGGATGCCCTAAACATCAACTTAGAACCTTGATTTGCATCCAGGGGTGCTGCTGATTTGCAACAACAGTTTTGGCATGCCCGGTGGGACCTTAGAGGTCTCATTTTCATTGCAGCAAAGTTGATGTGCATCTGCTGCAATTTTCTTGCTTAAAAGAGCTATAAGTTGCACATCTGGCGACTCCAAGGAAGAAGAATCAGCTGGTTTTAGCAGTGCAGACCTGAAAACTCATGAGAAGAATCACTACAAGGTCAAGAGCTGGAGAAGAAAAGGCACTATTTGAATATCTGCAGTTATCTCCAAGAGTAAGGCAAAGTGGGAGGAGAATCCAAAGGTCTCCATCTCCACCAAACAGAACTCTCTCAACTCCTCCACCTGGTAGGCCTTTCATTCAATCAACAAGGGTTTTAAGACCAATTAGAATGGCACAAAACAACCCCTATGTCAATTTCACAGGCAGCAGCCCACTTGCCCTCAATGCACAACATCCAATTCCAATTGCAGCCTTGAAGAACATTCCATACTTCACTGGAGAGAATCAGACTACTCCAGGTGATCATGTTAAAGACATTGCCAACCTTTGTGCAATTCATGAAATCAATGAGATGCAAGTGGCTGTCAAATTGCTGGCATCTTCATTCAAGGGGAAAGCATTGCAATGGTTTAGAAGTCTTGCCTCAGGTTCTATTCAGAATTGGAACCAGCTATGTATAGCACTTCATGAGCAATTTGGAGAGAAGGGAGACAACTTGTCTCTTTTGGAGCAGCTGACAACCATCAAGAGAGCTCCCAATGAGCAGCTGACTGATTTCAACTTCAGATTTCAAAGGACTTGGGAGAGAATTCCAGTGGCAGTCAGGCCAACAGCAGAAGGTGCTTTTCTCTACTACCTCAAAGCTCTAAATTCTGATATTTCTATGTTGATTCAGTCCATGGGAGGCATAACTATCCCTATGGCTTATAGCATTGCCATTAGGGCTGAAAATTGTTTGATCCAAGCTGGCAAACTAGCCCCTAGACCTCCCATGCCATTGTTTCCAAGTTTAGAGAGCCCAAACACTAATCAAGCACCTAATTTGGCTCCTTCTCCCACTCCTAGAAATCAGAGTTCAAATGAAGCTTCTACTTCATCTCCAAGTGCCCCAAATGAGCTTCAAGAAGTCATGAAGCAATTGCAAAATTTAGGCAATGAGCTGGTTACTCTCAAGAGGCAACAAGCCCAAGGTTTTAGACCTTCTTATCAGCCCCAAGCTCAGCCTAACAGGCAGCCATACCAACCACAAAGACCACCTAATCCAGCTGCAAATATAAATCAAACAAGGCCTCCTGCCAATAGACCATTTCAGCCCTATAATCCTAATGCCATATCTGCCTCTAAGGCATTGGTGCCAACACAAAACAACGTTGCTCAGGAGTATGATTGGTGTTTTCCATGCAATGAACCTCACAACCAATCCATGTGCTTCAATGGTGCTTTGAATCAAGCATTAATGGTGACAACTACTGGTGTGGAGGGTGAGGGCAGTCAAGGAAACAACCAACAACAAGAAACATTCCAACAGCAATCAGCCCCAAATGACACCACACTTGTGAACTGGCAGGCAGAGGATTTTTGTGGCATGAATCAGACAGTCTCTCAAGGTGTTGCAGCCAACACAAGGTCAAAAAGAAGGAATTTGGGTGAAGAGCAGCCATTAGCTCCAACCAATCCACAACCTTCTATGGCTCCACAAATGGTTGGCAAACAAAATCCAATTTCAAATGCACAAGGGCAGCCAAGAACAGCTCCTAGACCAACTCAAATACCAGTTGTTGCTGCCCACATGCAAGGAGTGAATGTGCCAACCAAGGGACAACAAAGAGATCCTTCATCACCATTCAGTATCATTGATCAGATGAAGAAGACAAATGTAAATATATCAATGTGGGAATCCCTATCTATCCCAGGCCAAAGAGATTTGCTACAAGCTGCCATGAAGGACTGGCCAACTTCGAATCAGCAAGTTCAGATGCAAGAGAAAGTGCTCACAAATGCTGCCCAGCCTGAAGGGAATCATGGAGGACAGCAAGGTAAAATGTTGAAGCCCCCTCCTTTCTATGTTTCATTAATCATTGGAAATCAGTTAGTGCACAATTGCATGATAGATTCCGGGGCAAGTAGCTCAGTGATGCCTAAACAAATAGCTGATCAGCTAGGGCTCCAGTATGAAACCATATCCAAAGGGGTAGTGCAGCTGGATGGGACAGCAGTAACAACAGTTGGAGTGATTAGAAACTTGAGTCTTACCTTGCATGCATGTCCAAATGTTGTTGTTTTACAAGATGTATCAGTTATAGACCTTCCACCACTCTTTGCCCTATGCTTGTCAAGGGACTTCACAGCCAAGATTGGAGGATATTTGTCTGCTGATTGGTCACACATGCTGTTCAGAACGAGGTATGGAACCAAAGCTACAATCAGGTCTGAACCTATTGCAAACTTCCACATTGAGCCCTACACTCCAAGTCAGATCAATGCCAATTGTTCAGCATTTGATCAAGAAGATCACCCAAGCACTGATGAAGCTGACACCAAGGTTGGAAGCATCCCGGATCTAACTCTTGATGAATGGGCAAACAAGGTGCACGCTTTTGATCCTTATCAAGAAGTAGAAGAATCTGAGCTAGGGGTCTATTGCATACATGAAGAAGATCAGTCCATTCCTAGCATCACCAAGCCAAACCACAAGGATGACAATGAGGTATGGCAGCTATTTTTTGATGGATCAAGGAGTAGACAAGGTGCAGGAGGTGGAGCCATGCTTATTTCACCTCAAGGAGTAAAGTACTATTCAGCTTTTAGATTTCAGTTTGCATGCTCCAATAACACTGCTGAATATGAAGCCTTGGTGCAAGGGATGCATTGGGCAATAAAGAGAGGAATAAAGAACTTGCAAGTCTTTGGTGACAGTGAATTGATTGTAAATCAGGTCAAGGGACAGCATGCTGCCAAGAATGATCTACTCAAGTGCTACAAGAACAGGGTGTGGGACCTCATGGAAGATTTTGAGGGTTTTGGCATCAAATCCATTCCTAGGAAAGAGAACCAAGCTGCTGACAGGCTTGCAGCAGTAGGGGCAGCCTTTGACATTGTGGAAAGCATTCAACAAGACAAGGTACAGCCAAACATCCATGTGATTGTGAGGCCTTCAGTGCCGGATAACAATGTAAGTTGGCAAGTGTTTGAGAATGACCAGCAAATCATCCATTTCTTGCAAGAAGAAGCTGAGTTCTCAGCTAAGAATCAAGAAAAATTGGAACAGCAGTATGGTGACCAAGTGGTACAGCTGAGAACTAACAAGCTGCCCAAGGGACTTATCACTTTGGAGTCCATTTTTAATCCCAATGATCAGTTTAGGAAAGAGAAAGCAAACATTCAGGTCAAGAGAGAAGATTCAGTATCCATCTTGGTGGAAGAGAACAAACCATTGCAAATTGGAAAGATGACAACTGAACAAGAAAGGTATGAGTTCATACAGCTGTGTCAAGAGTTCCCTGATGTGTTTGCTTGGAGCTATGAAGACTTGAAAGGTTTCAATCCCAACTTAGCTCAGCATACCATTGAATTGGATCCAAATACTAAGCCTGTCAGGCAGAAACAAAGACCAGTCAATCCACACATGGAGCCTCTCATGAGGAAAGAATTGAACAAGCTGATTGAGTCAAGGATCATATTCCCAATCAAGCATTCTAGTTGGGTTGCCAACTTGGTTCCAGTCAGAAAGAAGAGTGGAGAGATCAGATTGTGTGTTGACTTCAGAGACTTGAATAGAGCATCTCTCAAGGACCATTACCCACTCCCTTCCATGGAGCAAATCTTGCAAGTTGTGGCTGGCTCCGAGAGGTTTTCACTACTTGATGGCTACTCAGGCTACAATCAGATTATGGTGAAGGAAGAAGACCAGTTCAAGACAGCCTTCACAACCAAATGGGGAACTTATGCATACAGGAAAATGCCATTTGGGCTGTCCAACGCTGGTGCTACCTTCCAAAGAGCAATGGACATGGCGTTCAAAGGTTTGATTAACAACATGGTGCTGATATACCTTGATGATATCACTATTTTTTCCAAAAATGCAGCAGACCACCTCTCTCATTTGAGACAAGTCTTCACAAGGTGCAGGAGATTTGGAGTGTCTTTGAATCCTAAGAAGTGTATCTTTCTTGCACATGAAGGAAAGCTCCTTGGCCATATTGTCTCCAAAGAAGGATTAGCAATTGATCCAGAGAGGGTTGAAGCCATAAGAGCACTACCATTGCCAAGCCACAAGAAAGCCCTTCAGAGTTTCTTGGGGAGGATAAACTTTGTTCGGAGGTTTGTCCCAGATTTTGCAGCCCTTGTCAAACCTATCACCAAAATGTTAAAGAAAAGCATGGCTTTCAAGTGGACAGCAGAAGGCAAGGAGAGTTTTGAAGCAATCAAAGAAGCCATCTCTCAAGCACCAACTCTCATCAACCCGGACTTCTCCAAGGATTTCATCCTCTATGCATTTGGAGGTAATGATACTATTTCTGCCATTTTGGTACAGCAGAACAAGGACAACGATGAGCAGCCAATTGCTTTCTTCAGCCAGAGCCTAGATGACTATGAGGTGAGGTATTCTTTTATTGAGAAGCATGTACTTGCAGTAATCAGAAGCTTGAAGAAATTCAAGCATTTAGTCTCAAACAACAAGGTCCAGTTGCTGGTCTCTCATGCTGGGGTTAAAGACTTCCTCCTCAACAAGGATTTGAATGAGAAAAGGGCAGGTTGGATCACTCGTGTCATGGAGTATGACATTGAGATCAAGGTCACCAAGCTGGTAAGAGGAAAAGGATTGTGTGAGCAGCTGATTTTGGGGAAGCAAAAAGAAGTATGCAATGAAGAAGAGGCTGTTTTGACAGTTCAAGACAGCCATGAGCCAAGGTGGCACTCAAGAAGAAAATAATGTTGTCCCCACTCCTTGTTGGACCCAAGGTATAATGCACTTCCTAAGCACAGGACTATGCCCTCCGGAGATGAACAAGACCCAAAGAAGACACTTCAGATTGCAGGCTGTCCCATATGCCATTGTTGATGGAGTTTTGTTCAAGAAAGATGTGAATGGAGTGCTGCTGAGATGCATTAGCACAAATCAGATTCATAGGGTGTTGGAAGAGTTCCATGGTGGACCAGCTGGTGGTCATTTTGCACCAAGAGTGACAGCTCTAAAAATTATGAAGGCTGGTTATTATTGGCCCAAGATTTTCAGTGATTGCTTTGCATGGATCAAGAGGTGTAAGAATTGTGCATTCTTCACAGGAAAAGAGAGACTTGCTGCCCTTCCATTGCATCCAATCTCAGTTGACCAGCCATTCATGCAATGGGGTTTGGACTTCATTGGAGTCATTAATCCCAATTCAAGCCAAGGGCACAAATGGATTTTGACAGCCACAGACTACTTCACCAAATGGACTGAAGCAGTAGCACTCAAAGAAGCAAATGAGTCTAGCATCTTAGACTTCTATGAGGGCATAGTAACCAGATTTGGCATACCTGCTACAATAATCTCAGATAATGCATTGGCATTCATTGGATCCAAGGTGACTGAGTGGGCTGTCAAGAACGGGATCTACCTAAGTACTTCATCAAACTATTACCCTCAAGGTAATGGCCAGGCTGAGTCTACAAACAAGAACTTGTTGAGGATCATTAGGAGGACTCTTGATGAGAATCAGAGGTCTTGGCATACCAAACTGAAATCAGCCTTATGGGCTGATAGGATAACTCCCAAGAGATCCACAGGTAACTCTCCATTCAGGCTTGTTTATGGAAGAGAGGCAATCTTGCCCATGTCACTTGAGTTGCCAACATTGGAACTCATGAAGCAGTTAGAGTTGCTAGAGTTTGGGCCCATGGAGGTGAGATATGCAGAGTTGATGGAGCTCCAAGAGATCAGAGATCAGGCATCCCAAGCAATGGAGAAGGATCAAGCTTTGATCAAGAAGACCTTTGATAGGAAGGCCAAGAGTAGATCTTTCCAAGTTGGAGATCTAGTGTTAAAATGGGATGCAGATAGAGAAAAACCGAGAAGGCATTCAAAATTTGATGCCATTTGGAGTGGCCCATACATGGTCACAAAGTGCAAGAACAACAATGCCTTCCAATTGTCTTCATTGGATGGTGAAGAACTACAGATTCCAGTCAATGGAATCTATCTAAAGCATTGCTTCTAAAGGGAAATTCTCCACCTTGTAAATATTAGCTTAGGTTTCCATTCCTTCAAGTGCTTGTGCACATTGTTTTGCTGTAGGTTGTTTTGCTTTCCCTAAGTGCTTTGGCACAGCTTGCTGTCCCTGGAGATGTTTTACAGTCCTTGCTTCCATCAGGTGATATTCCATCTTCCTCCTTGCAACATTCTAAGTCAGTTGGGGTTCCAAACAGAAAATTTGATGACTCCATGCCCAATGGACTGCTTCAGGCAACTGGTATTTTCATCTAGCAGGCAGATGACCCCTCTGAGTCGCCAAAATTGTTATCCAAAATGTGCCCCCTGCTCATTTTGGATGGCTAACTCCTTTACATCTTTCCTCTCTTGTGCCTCAGTCAGAATTTTTTGATTTTCTAGGCACTCAAAACCTTCTGGAAATGGCACCATTGGATAGAGCTCTTTCTCAGCTTTCCAGAAAGGTAAATTTTTCCTCCTAACTCCACGTATTTTTCAAGTTATGGCTCAGCGGAGTTTTGGTGGGAAATTTTTCCCTAGAAGGCCCGCAGCCAATCAGGAGCTGCCACGTGTCCAAGGGCGAAAAAACACCAAGCGACCCGAAGGAAAAAATGGTCAGGAAGGGCCCGCGCCCAATCAAAATGTGCCATGTGGCACTTGGAGTGGTTGTGGGGAAAATTTGAAAAATGTTCCAAAGACCAAACGGGTAAAAATTCAAACTTTTTGCCCGCCGATCCGATTTTGGCCTGTTTTTGCCCTAAAACTTCAAATCGCCATAACTTTCGATCCAGAGCTCAGATTTTCACGTTCTTTATATCAATGGAAAGCTGGTGAAATTATCTACAAGATTCCATGGTCAATTTTGAATTTTGGTTCAGTTTGGAGGGAGAAAATCAAAAAACACTTCTGGTACGCGCCCATGGACAGAACTGACGTTTCAACAACCAATTTTAATGCAAAATGGGTCGCATTCTTCTCCAGCATGGTCAAAAATGTCAGGGCATGGGTTTGTAAGGACCTCCATGCTGTTTTTAATGCATTTTGGTCAATGGGGAATGGCTCCCATGTTTTTTCACGTTTTCTCTCTCCTGGGCTCGACCCATGCACTGTAAAAGCCAGATTTGGCTCATTTTTCAAAGGTTGAACACTTTTTTTGCACAGCAAGCTTCTGTTTTCACCTTCAACAAGTGATTTTGGAAGTATCAGACCTTCCAGGGATTGTAACAGGTTTTTCTGCCTCTTTGGTGTTGGAATACAAGGATTTTGATGTTGAAAATCACAATGCAGGCTCTGTGAATGCTTTCAGTCCTTTGTATGTGTTGTTTGCTTCATTTCAAACCCTTGATTACAGCTTATCAACCTGTGCATGATGTTTTATGTTGCAATTTCTGATTTGTGTCAATTTGCATGAACAAGAAGTGCTCACCACTCCTTTGGTGTATCACCCTTATCAGTTTAGTTTCAATTTTTGCATTTCTTATCCCTGTCTCCTTGCAAATTAGGATAAAATTAGGATCTGAACCTCTGCAGTTGTGCAAATAATAGATATAATCAGATGAGTTTGAGGAACCAGCCTCTAAGCTGGAGATTCCTCTCTCATTTTTACAAGTCCCACACTTGGAGAGAGGTTTCAATGTTGTACAATCACACTGGATGCCTGAAACATCAACTTAGAACCTTGATTTGCATCCAAGGGTGCTGCTGATTTGCAACAGGTTTATGGATTTGTACCCCTCTATGCACATAGTAAAAGAATGGATCACTACCCTTTGAAACAGTTCTAATATGATCGTATTGATTTTTTTAGAAGAACTGTATATTGTCATGCATTGAAAAATCTCCTAACTAGCGTCTCTCAATTGGCTATTACAAGAGGCTTGGATGAATATTCCTTAAGTGTTCATGTTTCCTGAAAGACATAGAACACCCCATACGGGGGCTAAAGGAGAGATCTAAAATATGCAGGTTGATATGGATTTGTATCCCCTCTATGCACATGGTAAAAGAATTTATCGTCTTCTGCTTAAAGAAGCTAAATAATTTAACCCTCAAACTATTCTGATCTGGCTGCTCTTTTGATTTGCTTAAGGAAAATGTAACCATTTTTGTATTTCCCCTACACATCTTCTGATACTTTTGTACAGGCCCTTGTTGTGAATATTTTCTGTTAATATATGAAGCATATATTCCAAAAAGAAGAAGAAGAAAGAATTGTTTACTGCCCATAATAATGGCTCCAAGATGATTGTCTTGAATTTCTTAAGAAGAATTCTATAATGTCATGTGCTGAAACAGCTCCAAACTAGTGGTTCTCAATTGGTTACTACAAGAGGCTTGGATGAATATCCTTGAAGTGTTCATGTTTCCTGAGAGATACAGAACACCCCATATGGTGGCTAAAGTAGAGAGCTTTAATCTGCCGGTGTATAGATTTATATCTCTCTATGCACATGGTAAAAGAATGGATCAGTGCCCGTTGAAAGCTAGTTAATCTAGTGGAGATCATGCTAGGACCTTAGCTTTTACTTGCAAGGTAGAAAGATAATCAATATTCCAAGGCGGTCCCTAGTTTCTCAATTCAGCTGCCCTTCTTGGGCAGGTGTTCAGCTCGATGGAAGGGGCTGGACTGCAATGGATCCATTTTGGGGTCAACTTTTTGCCCTCCCCTGGGATTTTGTAGGGATGCTTCTCTTAGGTGAATTGGAAACTCATGGGGAGAGTATCTGGCAACACCAAAGCTGATTGCGCAGAGAACTTTCTTGAAATAAGTTTATGTTATGTAAATTAAAATCTGAGAAGCATCTCCCCAACAAGGTTGAGATCAGTACTGGATATAATGTCTGGGAACAGCTAATTGACTATGAAAACATAATATTTTTATAGAAATTAGTTGAGGTCGTTGTTGTGCGTGAATCTTAGGTAAAGGTTATTTGGTTGGTTGGTGGACATAAGACTACAATGATGTACATGATGATATCATGAATTGGTTTATAAGATCCACGAAGGTATATTTTGATCTTATAGGTGAGGATGAGAGATACCCGTTCTCATGGGTTTTGATCAATGAATGATACAACAGCATGCTCCATCACCCAATTCCTGTTTTCAAGAAGTTCTTGAATCTTTCATTGTTTTTACTCTTAACAATTTTTGACTGGTACGGAGAGAGGCTGTGTTTGAATTCTTTAGCTGTCTAACTCTAGAGAGCATGGTTCCAAATATCACTACAAAATGTGTTATATGGGTTCAGTTGGAGTCATGCAAGACAGCCTTAGGTTTGTTTGGCTGATTGGTAGTGCAGGGAACAAGTGTGATGTTGCCAAGTAAACAATTTTATTGTGTATTATTTTTCTTATTAGGGTTTTGAAATAAATACTATTTGAAGCACATTGTTTGGAAATTAATTGTTTGTAGATGTGTTGTTGAGTGAGTATAGTGGTTAAGCACCAAATGTTCTTCCATTAGTGGAATCATAAAATATTGTACATAAATCCTGGGGAGTTCAGTTCTTATTACAATGAGCTGTACTGTACACCTGTTTTCAAAATTCCGCATGTATTCGCATAGATGCTTTAAAAAACTACTAGATAATGATTCTGAGTAACAATATCAATTTACTTGTGATTATGTGGATCAATGATATAAATTTATGTATGTAAATGAGTTTACAATTTTGTTGTGTTTGTCTATGTACTTTGATTTTTGTTCTCAAGTACTACTACAATCCACTTCCTTACTATAACGTTCTTGGAATACAATGTTGTTCTGTGTATTGGTCCTAGAATCAGCATCAACCTTGGACCATTTGTAAATAGATTGACTAGAAAGGTCCAATCCAAAATTATGGTTGAGTTGTAGAAAAGAGGAACTCTTTTTTTTTTCCTCACCCATTGCAAAAGATGGAAAGTTTCAAGTCCTTTAATAAACCTTCAAGAAAGAAAGAAATTGTATTAGTGCACACAAGTAACCAAATCCTATCAATAGGAGTTGAAAGAACATAACTATCCAATACACAAAATGTAGAGTTTCCAAGTCCTTCAGTAAACCTTCAAGAAAGAAAGAAAGAAATTGTATTAGTGTGCATATGTGACCAAAGCCTATAAGGACTTGAAAGCACATTCAGTTATAATAGTAAATACCTAGGGAGAAAGAATCCTAGGTTCACAAAAATAACTAGAAACTAAGAAAAACAAGATTCTGGAGGTCAAAACCAATTTTTTTAAAACTTTAAACCATATGAACTACTTGTGAGTACAAATAACCATATGAAGGAACTGCCCTTCAATGAAATAGAAAAAAGAGTTGAAGTAGATCAAAGTTGGAGACCAAGACCAGAAACTAATGTTGTAACAGAATTGTAGGAAGGCTCGAGCTAGAAGAAACAACAATATCATCATTCACTACCATGAGAGGGCCAATGCAAGATCTAACAATGTCCATGAGCGAGTTTCTTGAGCTAAGGGACCCCATTGGACTATCCCCCGGGGGTAAAAGGGGTACACCCCCTTGGAACCTCTTTGTTGTACTCAAGGTTGATGAACCTCTCATGATAGATAAAAAGCTAGTAATGTGTGCTTACCTTATGGCCTATGTTGTGAGTGACAGGACCATGTAGGCCCGCACCCTTGAAATGAAGTGGATCCACAATGCTAGAAATACGAGTGAAGGCGTTTGGGTGCTTTAGCAATAGTATGGAAAGACGAACACCACACCACTAACCTGTCCCATCTATGTGTGAATTGATAGTCTCCAAAGGGCTGTTACCACTGATCTGGGTTAGGAGTAGGAGATGATAATATAGGTAGATCTAGGGGTTCCTTACATGGGCCTATGCATGAAAATGATGACCTCTCAATGACAAAGGGCCAAACATATTTTGATCAAGATAGAGGAAGAAGTTGTATAGAGAATCGATTTCTTCTTTACAGAAACAATGAGACTGTTAATGCACTGAAATGTTTGATCTAATGCTACCCACAGTTCAGGCATAACATGGAATGTACTAAAGCGGGGGACAGTTGTCTCAAGTGCAATCTCCAAAGTAGGTTGGTTCCTTCTATCCCAGTGGCAGTCTAATTTTTTGGGGGAAAATGAAGGAGAAAAGAAACACAAAGGGGTGATACCCCAAGATATTTTAATCCTTTCCTCTACTTGATCACAACACAAGAAAACTAAAACACGCAGAACTTAGTATTTTATTGACATGATGAGATAACAAAGCAAAGGTAAGATCTAACCTAGATATGAAAATGGAGCCAGATAACATGAAAAGAAAGCCGAAGGGAAATCCATCACAAGACCTTTTATCAATTACATCGAACACAAAATCGCTCTCCATTAATTCAAAGGTATTGGACACTGTTTTGCATTTTTGAAACCTAGGCTATAGTACTGCTGAAATAAAAACAGGAACTCAAGCGAATTCAAGGAAAGATGATAACAATATAGAGATTCTCTCTTTTAATTACAAATCTAGAATATAAAAAGAAGTGTGACAACATGCACCAACTCTGAAATTCCATAATTATCCTTAGATAATAATATCCATCCTCATCCTGAATAAAATATTCTTTTAATTCTTCACTTAAGTTCTTTCATATTTTAATATAAAAACTAAAATAGCTTTTAAATCCACCAAAATCTAATTAAAGATAATCCTTTAATATTCTTTTATCCTCACATGGATATTCCAAAAATAGATTTTAAAGCTTATGTTCTCTAACTATTTTAATATTAAAAGCTTTAAATATGCTTTTAAATTTAAAATTGGTGCATATCCAAATATATTAAATGCTTGGAAAAGCTTTTAATTAAGTTTAATTAATAAAAGCAAAAAGCTCTTATCAATTCTCATCCATTCATTGCATTCTCTTAATTGTCTTTAAATTAATTTAAATAAATAGTCACATTTATCCATTGCAACATTAATTAAATTAAATCCTTATCTAATATATTTGTGTGATATTTAAATTGTATAAACCCATACATTTAATTTATGGCTTTTAATTTGAGAATTAAAAGGTTGAGAAATTGGGAGACCTTGGAATTATCACAATAATGTCAAAATGTGGAAATTTCTTAACAGTTCTAGCGGCTCTCAGGGGCAACATCTTGCATGTGTGGAACCTTAAAATCTAGCTTGTATTATCAGGCATAGAGTCATTTAGCATCAAAACCTTCACACAACCTCTAATGCTGAAACTTCTTTCCTTTCAAGTTCAATTGACACTTTTCCTACAACTGCTCAAACACCACTGAAAAGTGTTGAAGATTGAAATCAAGCTCAGAATGGTGGTTGTTCTGGAGTTCAATAAGAACTGAACTTTTGAACTCTCATTTTCTCTTTATTCTGTCCTTTCAGAGCTTAAAATGTCTGTCACAATCTCTTAGAACCCATCCCCTGAACTCTTGTTTGGACCACAACACGAGCTGAATACAACACATACGAATACACAAGCCAACTGAAACCTCTGCATCGTGATGCCAGGCATACTGAAACATCTTATTTGCTGAAAATTAATTAATCTAACTGCTGAAAAATAAAATCTAGACACCAACAGCCTATGAATGGAACTTTTTGAACAAACCCATTCACTGGAATGGAGAAATAGTTACCCCTTCTGATCAAATTCTGCCATGAAATCAATTTTGGGATAGCTACAATAACCCCCATGAAGTGCATAGTGAAAAACAAAAGAATTTTGCACCTTTCATCCTCTCCGTTCTCTGCAAAATCAGAATTTGTGAAATAATCACTCCATTTTCTTTGCTTACTGACACTCTATTCTAAATTAGGTTGTTTTCTCAAGAATTATGGTTCCTTCTCATGTCCTCAATTGAACATATCTAGTGGCTTCCTTATCCTCGAGAAGTGTGGCGCCTTCTCATGTCAGTTGAATACAACTGATCGCTTTCTCCTACTGAACAAAGCTTCATGTTGTTGCTCATGATTTGTGGACTCCAAATTGTCAAGATTGGGATTGAAATGTAACAAGGAATTCAGAACTCTTAATAGGGCATCCCCTTTTTACACCAGAACTTATGCAATTTTTCCAAGGGCTGGGTTTTCCTTTACTGTAATCAGAATTAGCAGGTATGTGCTTATCTTCTTTTGTATAAGTCGGATCCACTTGCTGATCTTTATCAAGAAAAAGAAACTTTGGGTTTTTATCATGGGAAACATATCCTTGTTTAAAAATAAATCCATTTCAGAGTTTAAAATAGAATGTCCACAATGTTCCATTGCAATCAATTTCTTCAACATCATATGATAGTGTTTTTTGGATTCTTCCCTCTGCTCTATCCATGCCCTTGTACACAAATCCCATACATGATTTACCACTATTAACCATTATCAACATTTTAACAATTGGCTCAAACAGCTTTAGAACACCCTTAGCCTCATTCCAAAATGAACTTCATAAGACAATTTTTTCAATCACTTCTGCAACGCTTTCCAAAACACAGCCCTCTTTGTCTCTCTTCGCAAAGTATTATATTAGTGGCAAACATTGTTTTAGTAGGGGAGAGAAGTGCGCTCTTTGCAAACAAGTGATACAAGGTAAATTCAAGTGATAATTTAAGTGTAAAATTGGAAATTTGTTTTCCTTCTTGCATGGTATTATTTATCTCCTCCAATTTTGCTAGACCTTCCATGAAAAGATTCAAAATCTGTGTTGCACGCGGTGTCCACATAGGAATCAATGAGCAATTTAATTAGATTATTAATCTTTGTGGGATTTTACTCACGTGTGTTTATCTCAAGAAGACTTCCATGAGTAGTCATTACCCTAATGACATATTTCCTCTTGTATTTTTGTAATAATTACTAGGTAAGGGGACCCATTTAGCATACAAGCACCTAAGCATTTGTTAGCAGTGGGAAGAACAATGAATGTAATCCACCACCAATTGGGAAGGAGAGAGACGACGAAGCCCGAAGCGAAGGATTACAGTCATTATTCCCCCTCCCTACTACCAAAAGCTTATGGTGGTTGTATGTTGAGTGGGTCCCTTATCTTGTAATTGTTAACAAAAATACATGTAGAAAAATTTCATTAGGGTAATGATTGCTCATAGAGATCATGTTGAGATGACTTAAAACATGCACGAGTAAAATACGACAAAAATTAATAATCTATTCTAATTAGTTCACATGTTGCTTTACAAATTCTTGCATTATCCTTGATAACTCGGACAACATTTTCTTCTCCATTATCCAAGATGGCAGATTCGATGGATCTGAAAATGAAATGAGCACTCATCACCTACTTTCTTGTGTAAATAGATCTGATGAATATATTGCACCTTGATGGCATTGTGTAAAAATACTTAGGAGTGGTATTTGCCTTGAATTGGACCACCCATCAGTTACCATATTGCAACTTGATCTTCTCCAATTATTTTTTAGTTCATAAAGTTCACTAAATATGAATGTCACTTCTTCTAGTAGACTAGCTTTAACAATTTCAAAAGATAGCATTGTGTAACCCTAACCAAAACTAGCAAATCTTGTCTACCATAACTTCCATATGTAGACTTCAAATAACGTTGAAAGGGACAGCATTTGCATTGAAATTCAGGCATTCTCCCGCAAACTTGGGCCAAATTTAAGACACTACATAAGTGCCATTGAATACCTCGTTCTTTCCAAATTGGTGGTTGTGTTTGGCTTAACTTGCATACACAAAGTCATAACAAACAACATCACAAGTTGAAACCCATATGATATGGGTCTAATACTCTCCAAGCAATTGCATCTGATGCTTTTTGATTAGATCTTCTAGCTCATAACAAACAACATCACAAGTTCAAGCCCATAAGATATGGGCCATACACTCTGCAAGCAATTGCACCCAATGCTTTTTGCTTAGATATTTCATGTCAATAGAGCATCCATGCTGTGGTCAATGTGATATGGATCAAGATGTACAAGCCATACTCATTTGGACGAAGAGGTTTCTATCACTCATCAAGATACTACCATTCCAAAGTTTCAACAACTTCTGGTAAAGGATGCTTTGCTCGATGTGTAGGACCCGCACGGATTGAAAAATTCAAACTACTACTTACCGTGTTAGACACAAAGGTTCTCTACTAGCATAGACTATAAAAGTTCTCTGCCGCTTTTGCAAACAAGTTTCCTTGTTTAATGTAAAAGTTGTGTACAACATCCTCTTTGCATGGGAGGAAGTGACGTGATTCTATAATTATCCTTTTGCTTTCCACATGTGCTTGGTCATATCTAGCTTGCACACATCCTCAACATTTTTTGGGCAGCACGTGTCTTTTGCTCTCTTGTTGTTTATGTGTTTTAATTCTTAACTTATGCTCAGTGTTTGAGAATGATCTATCAATATTGACACAAGTCATAACAATAACTAAATAAAGACTCGGATAAAAGAAAAGTTGGACCAATCGATGGTTATCCTTAGCTGGTAGGACACCTCTGGTTCAATAAGTCCTTCAAGTTGTCCCTATATATGCTCAACCTTCTTGCCATACTAGATAAAACTAGCCTCAATATTCAAGCCATCCAATGAGACATTTTGTAGTAGGGAATAGATGACAAATTCAAATACCCATTAGTGGTATGGGACAAAATATGTAAATTCAAGGGTGTAGCGAGATTGAATGTCTAGAACAAAGCTTTGTTTAATCAAGCTTTGACAATGAAGCTTGCTTGGAAATTTTGGAATACCAACTTAATATGCATCAACATCATTCAAATTTCACAACCAATATCTTCATGTTCCCTCTACGGCTACTCCCCTACCTCCCTTGGAAACAATCATTATCACTTGTTACTAGATTAATTAAATTGGGAACAAAGATTTTCAATGAACAACTTGCGTGGAAGGTTGGTAGTGGAAAAATTATTGGATTTTGGACAGACTTATGGTGCAGGCATCCTCCTCTATACAACTTTCAGTTGGCTTATTAGACAAATATACATCCCTCCTAACATTTTGTTCTACTGTAAGATTGAAGCTTACACAATTCCACCATGGAAGGTGGATGTTGTACAACATATAGGACTGCAAAATCCTATACAATCAGCCTATCTTCCCATCTAATATAGTAGATAAGATGATATGGCCTCATAAAAATTATGGGGATTTTATTGTGAAATCCTTTTATCAAAACACTCTTAGCAAGACATATTGCGCAACACCCAAAGGCAACAAGTGGATGGGGATTTGGTCCAGCCTTCTCGGGCCCAAAAATCAAACACTTTACTAGGGTTTCTATGAGATTGTATGGCTGCCGCGCTAGGTGTTCAGCCCTTGTCATAACTTAAACTTGTCGCCACAATTGTGAAGCTTAGTCTTCAAATCTAACACTTTTTCCAAGTAATCCTCAACCCTATCAAAATCATGAGTGAGAGCACTCAACTCCTTTAAATATGTTGCCAGAAGTGCTGCATCTTGCTTGTACTTCTCAAACAAATAGAATTCTAAATGACACGAGATGAAGGTTGGTTGAGGATTTGGTGTACTTCGTTCGGCTTCATAAGTAGCCTAAGAGCTCTAATGGATTGAATATCTTTGCAGAGGAACTCTTTGATTTTCTCCTTAGGTTCTACCCACAAATCCTTGAAGCGAAGAAAACTATCCATTTGGACAAACCCAAGTGCGATCTCCACACTGATTAACTCCACCTTTTTTGTGAATTTCTTGTTGATTGGGGATTGATGGCCTCATTCTAGCTGTGCCACTGTGCGAAGCTCAAAAAATGCATTCCAGGGAAAAAGGGTCTCCAAACTCCACCATATATCCAAGATATCTTAATTTTTCGGATGACTTCCCAAAGGAAAAATAAATTGCCATTGAAGGAATTTTTTTCCTATGGCGGTCAAAAAGACGTCAAATTTAATCTATATGGTTTATGCCCTAAAATGGTGCTTCTGAAAACAACATAAAAGCATCTTCTACTTTTTCCTGCATGGATTCCAAATCTACAGAAAGATTGGCGAAATCTGGGATGGATCTTGTGATGTGAGAGATTTGTGATTTGGGAAGAAACAACTATGTATCCTCAACTGTGAGCTCTAGAGTCGCAAAACCATAGACTCAAGATCATCTCCTAGTGAGCTATTGTTGGATGAAGTAGATCAGACAAATTTGATTTTTTTTAACTAATTTCTCCAATAAGCTCCAAGGTGCCCCCCTAGATTTAAAGTCAAGTGGGAAGACACAAAATCACTCTTGAAACTAGCCATGAACATTGATCTTCTTGAATTGCTTGAAACCTCCACGCAATGGCGAGTTGTCAAAGGTTGTAACTTAGGATCTCATTACCATGTTGGATGCACTCAAAAAAAAGAAGAGAACATTGTAATGAATGAACATAGAGAAATGAAGAGTGGATAGATTATAATGTTATATGACTGAATGCAATTTCTTGTCAAATGACAAATGAGTGAGTTGCCTTCATAGGTAACACATGTGGTTGGCAAAAGTAAGGGCCAACCATAATACATGATATGGAATTAATAAAATATCGTAAAGGATCAAAGTAAAATTAAAGTGTTCCATTAAGGTGAGTTTAGACCACTAACAGAAAGCTAGGTAAACAAACAGCTAGTTCATTCGCTTGTTATTCAATGCAAAATTTGTGTAAAAGTGAAATGTCAAGTTTTAATTTTTTATTGAGATTTTGAAATTTCGTAATTGATCATGTTTGTCCATTATGTTGCAGATCTATGAGCGTTTTGATTGCAGTTCAGTATTAGACGTTGATGATAAGCGATTTGAATTTTTTGTAAAAAAGGTTAGTGCAAGCGCTGCAGTGATAAAAGTGGTGAAAATATTATGTAAAGCATATATCGAACTTAAGTCAATATTCTATACATCATTCAGACACAACTAATAAAGTTCTTAATGGAAAATGTTTTTTTATTATTCGAATGAATATCTTTTCTTGTTACCAATTGTGTACTAGAAAGATGCTGGCTGAATGCTCAATATCATGACATCATAGGCGTCTTTTGTTGAGAGTCATTTCTTAATTGTTTATGTATTTGTGTTTGTACTCACTGCAAATTGATTTTTTTTTTTTGAGATTTCATAGCAACTTCTTTGAGCGATTATACATTATATATGTAACAGTCCCAAGGATTGCTTTGTGTCCATTACTTTTTCCTTTTGGTTTTCAGATCTAAACATGCAGTCCATTTTCTCATAATTTGTGATTTGTCACATCTTCCCCTGGTTTGTTTTCCTGTAAATTCATTGGACAAGTCTATTTTGATGTATTTTCCCACAATATGTAGTTGAGTAACATTGATGGATAGCTGAAAGAATAAATGATGACAAATTATATAGGGAAAGTCGTATTATAGATTAGGATTTGCTATTGTAAGAGCTGGGATTGGGCAAGACCCTACTCATGGGCATGTGGGAACCTCCGTAGGTTCACTTTTGTGGTCGACAGTCAAACTCTAGATCTACACCAATGTTTTAAAAACTGGTCGAACCAGAACTGGCCGGTTCAACCGGTTCAATATAAAAATGTGTTAACCAGTAGAACAATTGGCTCAGGGACCAGTTCCGTACCGAACTGGCCGGTTAGGTACAGAATTGGTTCAAACTAGTCAGTTTTGTCCTAAACCGGTCTATGCCAACTAAAGCATCAATTAGACATTTAAAACTATTTTTCTTTTAAATCCAACAGTTTAGTCATTTTTTTCCAACTCTTAACTCTAAAATTATGTTATATAGAGACACCTCCCCCCCACTCTATTTGCATCACACCTCTCTAAATGAGCATTTGTGAGCATTTGAAGTTTGTGGAGTTGCATTGAAGAGTCGTGATTTAGAGCCTCATTGTTTATGTATTTTGTTTCAGATATGTATGGCTGGATTTTATGCCATTGTTGTATATATTTGTCGTTTGCCCAAAGGAAGCGCTATACACAATCAGCAGCAGTTAGGCCAAGTCACCACATCAAGTTAGGGTGCAGTTCCTCTGAGTTTGAGAGGGGCAGTTCCCTTCCCTAAACATATGATGGGGGGTTTTTGAAATTTTTGATTGATTTTAACCGGATCAAGCACAAAAGGGCTAATCAGGAAATTAGGATCATCAGAAAGAGAGAGACAAACCAGCATTAATAGAGATCAGAGACACCAAATGTGATATCTGCAAATATAAACATGAAAACAGAATCTACTCTATCTCACGTAGACTTAGGTGCCAGGATACTCCTCAAGGTCTTGGAATACTTGAGCTCCTTCTTCCACTATATTGTCACCATTCATTCAATGTTCACTTGGATATGGCACAAAGTCCTGCAATACCTTAACAATCAGCATCAAAGTCTGAAAATTAGAGCATCGGATATCACCACCGTACTCTAAAATGTTCGTAGCAATGACTATCATCTAAATTCATACCCTAGTTTTGAACTCGCTCTTGTAAAATTGGGGAGCACTTACACCTTGCACTCAATGAGAAAAGCATTGGTTACCTTCATGAATTATATTTACTAATTTCCAGTCATGCACTTAAGTTACAGCTATTCATTCTCCACCAGAGGCTTGATAGGGAGAGTCCAAAAAAATCCCCCTTACTGGATTACATTTCTGGTTCCTTACCACTAGGCACATAATCTTTAGAAGTAACAAGATCTATGTAAGGGATTTTAAACTTAACATATCTATACTTCTCAAGTTGACTCAACTTGATGTTTATAGCATCATGATTTAGCAAATTATGATATTTTAATTAATCTTCGATAAATGAATTAATCTGTATTGGCACATAATCATGACTGTTCTGCCTGATAGCGCCTTCATTCTCTAGAATTGTCTAGGATCAAGATTTCACTAGAAAACTATTCATTTTCTCCATGATCTGCCAATCTGATTTTTGAATACCCATGTTGTGCTTCTCTATAGTCTGATAGCGAAGTGACTCTAACATTGTTTTGATTTTGGTCTTGCAGACCCAAATTTTAACGGTTTCATCGTAGTTAGGCTGCACTTAGGTCTTATTTAGGTCTAGGGCAGGTTAAATCAAGACTGTCAGAATTTATTGCATCCGTACAACTTCATTCAACACGATAGTCATTTCAATCTGAGAGTTGAGAAAACTCTAGTTCGAAGTTCCTCGTTATCTACCAAGTTCTTAATGCACCTCTAATTGGATAACACGAGATTTAGAGCTACAATTTTCTATTTGCAACCTTACTGATGAGGGATTTCCGATGAGTTCCGAGCTAGCAAAGATTAGCTTCATAACTTGAACCAATTTGCTCTTCAAAACCTATACTCAACTTCTATAGATCTGTAATAGCATTCCACACCTTTTTGCTTCTGAGCCTGTAACTTTTCTTCATTGCACCATTGATTATTTGTGTTCCATAATCTTCAATGCATAAATTTTACAGTGATATTCACTAGAGCCCTGTTTTCAAAGCTATTATCTTGAGCTTCCAAGCCTTAGACATTACTCTTAGCACATGTCACAAAGTGGCATCGATCCATCTATATGAGTTTCGTCCTAATTTCGATATACATATCCATCCAACTGAAGCTTCTAGCTGATAAAACCATGTCCCATGAATTTATTGTTTTCCTTAAGTTGAGGCAGTTTTGTCAACACCATTTCTACATGAGATGACCAGTTGGCAGAACTCTCTTAATTTCGTTTCAAGCTGATTCCAATCGATTGGCTCCCATAGTTGATAATCTAAGATCTTATGGCATAGTCTCCTTGAGCAAGGGCAAGAGCAATTATCTACAGGATTCTTATATTCATATGTATAGTTCCTTATGCATACATTGACTCAGTTAACAGTCACCTCTTCAAGACAGGGGCTACCTTAGCTTTCCTCAGACCTTCCTATACTACAAACAATACCTTTCCTGTAGGAGGATGCCATTGCATAAGAGTCCATCGACCTGTTTATTGAGCAATATAGCCCCTCAAAATACAGGGTAATGCCTATAATTCCACGAGATTTTGGCATCTCCATGTGTCCAGAAAACATTATTGAATGTGAGAGGATGAACCCTGTCATTCAAATCATACTACCGATCTGCGAAGCAACACCAGTTAGTGTAGCATTGTCAAAACATGCATGTATAGAATTTCATCTAAGAACTCTACCTTTTGCGGCTTGGGTGGATTATCTGGAGCATCTGTGGACATGGAGGAACAATTCACCGAGCTTTCAATGAAAGGCCAACTTAACCAACCCTGTACCTTGCTAGGGGTTTCAGCTTCGGCAGTACAGACCCCCAGAGCCTTCATGGGAATGACAGGAACATAAGAACTGTTCTGAACCACTGCCATCTAACAGCCTAACTATGACTCCTCGATTGGAATGTATCTCTTGGGTGGACCTTGGCGGGCGGGAGGTACGGAGACTAGCTCTAGAACCAATGAACCATGGTCCCCAGAGGTGACTAAAACTTGCCGATGATAACCCGATTTCCTAAGGATGCAATGCATGCCATTTAGGCGATAATAGTGGGGAGCAGGTGGATAGTCTTTTGGAGCAGGTCCACCTGCTTCCAAATCTAGTTCCACCTGCTCCCCTACTTTACAACTAGAAAATTCAAATATTTAACTGATTTGCACAGGTTTGGATCCAATTTTTTGCAAAATTTGACTCTTTGTTAGCACCCATGGAAGGACCCAAACAAGTTGGGATCCATACTAAAACACTGAAAATTTTGCCCATGACTAAAATCTATCTGAAGTTTTTCCAAAATCTGCATGAACAATCAGGATATGTTAGTGCACATGTGTGACCATGCTCTTGCTATCAATTTAGCCTTACATGGTATATACATGAGCAAGCTTTGCATATTTTGTCTTTAATTGTTTGTGATCATGGTTTAAAAATTGGAATCTTTAAAATGTATTGTTTTCGTTAAAATTGTAATATTTTATGTAGTTTTTAGTAAACCGGTTCATAAATATTAAACCAGTACGATTCTGGTTTGAGTCCAGTTGGACCCTCGGTCAGTTCCGAGTCCGATTCAGACTTTTAAAACATTGATCTACACATTGATCATACCCAACTAAATCACCTAGCCAGACTTCTGTTTCAACCATCCAAATTCAGTATTAGGCTTTACACTGACACATCTTTTTTGTGATTTGAAAACATTTATTCTAATTAGTTGATCAATCATGCAGATGTGAGGATTTGAAATATGTTTTCCCTAGATCAAACAGTGGAAAGGGAATATTAAAATTCATTGTAACTATTTTGTACAAAGATGCAGCCTCAAAATATGGAAGGCAGGAGCTGTGGCAATAGTTATGAGTTTTAGGAAGGACATTCTTCTAATTTTTTTCCCTCTGCCGATTGGTCAAGATAAGGCTAAAATTTAATGATTGACAATTGACCTGAAATGAAACTTGTGAGAGGAATAAATGACATCCCAAGAGCTCATTTATCTGTAATTTCCTAAGTTCTTACATGCTGGAAATTAAATGTGGATTTGAAAATTGAAACTGCTGCTACTGCATGAGTTGTACTTCAACTGGCATTGAATCAGAATTTAGATTGGAGATAGTATACTGTGAATTCGGTGCTGAAATCAAACAAGAATTTTAGCAGCTGAAAGCAAACAAGAACACCAAACCATGACACAGAGAATTTTACCTTGGAAACCCCAGTTTGGGGAAAGACAATTTGGTAATGTCAACTGATCAGCACTTCCCTACTTTAGCTCACTGGGAAAATTACAAAGATCACAAACTGAGTGTCCAACCAGCTATTTAATAATGCTACTACAGTTTTCTTAACCCTATGCTACCTCGTACACTTCCTCTGCTACAAGACCACTAACTTCATTACCCCATGGACCCATACCCCTTGCCTCTAATTTATACAAGTTCTGGAGATTTCTATTTGTGCATTAAAGAACCCCCAACCATTGGTATTCTGAAGAGACATTGTTTTGCAATCGTTTCCATTCTGTGTTACTGTTGTTACAGAGGACAGGGCCACCACATGTGTGGGCAAGACCAGCAGTGACAATTTGTGCAATGGTTGTTAACTGCAGGACTGCTGTTGATAGTTGCACTATTCCCACTGAATTATGCAACTGCTGGTTTGCAGGGCAAGACTGCCCCTAGCGATCTTGTCACTATATTGACAGGTCCTCCAATTGAGTTAGAATTGTGTTGTCTGGCTGGGTTTTCCAGTGTGGGCTTGTTTTCTGATTGTGTATGGATCACTCATAACAAGGGTTTGTGTGGCTGATTAAGAGGGATATTAGACAAAGTATTTGTTAGTTAGGAACCTAGGCAAAGGGAACAATAAGTCAAATTGCTGAATGTAAGACTAAAGATGGTGATGTAAATAACATCCCCAAAGCATCGGACATTGAAATTGTGACAAGTTTGCATAGAAAAATCATCAATCCTGATGGGCAGTGTGCATGTACTCCTTGTGGTTGTAGATGCAAGTTTTCTTTTTTGGAAGTTTATTATTCAAATTTTGGGCCATCTATCTCTACTAAGTGTAGATTCTTTATCTTTAGGCCATTGACTATCATATATGCCCTCCTCCCCCAGCTATAAGCTAGAGTAGAGGCGTCGAGAGCTGGGCCACCCCTAAATGTATACTTTTTTGAAGCATATGAAAAGTCTTTTAGGTAAATGTATCACTTTTATTTAAGAGAAAACAAAAGAGAAGCCATATGATTACCACTTAACACAATGTGACTACAAGACCCATGTTAAAAATTAAGAAAATGAAAGCGGACAGCGGTGTAGAGCTAATCAATATGGAAACAATTCAGGAGTCTGTTATTGTTTGCTGCGGGGGGGGGGGGGGGGAGGGGGGGAAAGGAAGATCATAGCACCAAGAATATCAATAAATTTGTGTGTAATTTGGAGAAATCCAAAGGGTTGGTGATGATATTAGTGATGTTGAAAAAAAAATGTTTAGATACTCGGATAAACACTGAGGCTGAGAACTAAAACTGGAGGCGTTAATCTATCTTTGGATAAGTAAGAGACTAGCAAGGAATGAAAAAGGTATAGGATGGAGATTTTAGAAATGAACTCAAGGTTGCCAATGTGGTGACCAAAGAAAATTTCCAATTCCATTAAGGATGCTGTCAAAAAAAGTCAGCTTTGAGTGGATAACTAATAAAGTACCTGGCCTCCTTATCAAAAAGGTGGAAAGCTAAATGATTACATGGCTGTTTTTTCTTTGTTCTTGGTTTAGCATCTAGCAATCTAAAATGGTATTGAACAATATAAACTCTTGGTGTAAATGCTGTGGTTCTCTAATGGTCATAGACTGTCCTTGTAATTTACTTGTAAATTTTGATCCAACATTTTTTTTACCAGAAAAAGGAAGAAAGAGAAAGATAAGAAACTGTTAGTAATAATGCCTTTTGGTTTTGGTGCAGATATTCCCAAAAATCAAGGACTCACTGCAGGTATAATTATTTTATGAGCCCTATCCAGATAACTCCATCTCGTCATTTTTGTTTACCGAATTTCTTGTAAAGCTGAAATAGATTTCCACCTCCTGGAAGAGCATTATGCTGTTACTTTCCAATCCTTGTTTCATTCTCAAAATTGTTGGCAAAGTGTAGTTCATTCTAATTGATGGCATCTCATAGCCTAGTTGCCCAAGTTTTATTTCAATTAAAGCAGAACATGTTGTGATCTATAGAAGTTTTATATTCTTTACTGAAGTTCGAAGCATAGTGAATGGACTTGTCTTCTCTCATCTGAATCTGTTTTGAACATTGTTAAAATTGCTATCAAAATTTTAGTTATCTATAAACAATTGCACTTGAATATTCTAATGTGAATAAGAAGCCATTTAACAATTTGATCTTGGCTATGCAGGGTGGAATCATGATATTTATAAGTTCATACTTTGACTTTGTACGCCTTCGAAACTTCTTAAAAGAGCAAAATGCTTCTTTTTGCTTGCTTGGCGAGTAAGTATGCCCATAAATGATGTTTGGTCTGGTTTATTATTTGTTATTTAAATAATGCTCTATCTAAAGTAATATATGTTTGGCTAATGCTTCAGTAATGGATTTTTGAAGAAAAGGAACTGTGTTCTAGACACATGTAAATATTAGTTTTGAAGAGCAAGACATGCCAGTAAAGAATAAATAAATAAATTGATTGTCCATATGTAATAGCCAACTAACAGGGTTCTATTTACATTACATTGAGAAATTTATTTGAATGCTCAAGACTAGTCAATATGCTTATGACTTCTAAGAATTAAGGAACCCAAACACATCACATATATGGATTTCATGCTTATCTGTGAACATTACTTGATTTCATGTGATGATCTTGCTTGGGAAATAATCGTAAAAAATGTCTTCGTAATCGAAGTATCATAATTGGTTCTATTATGATTTGCTTTCTTGTGTCTAGCATTGTATAAACTCTAATATCAATTTGAAAGTCTTGAATATTTCTTTAAACATAATTCTAACTTTCAGCTATTGAAAAGAGCACAACATCTCTAATATGTTACGAGAAACTTCAGTATTATCTCATTTGAATGTGTAATACTCTATCAGACAATGTATATGAAGGCATGGCTAGTATGATTTGTGTGTTTGAGCATTGTCAACCAACACCTGGGGTCCTAGAGCTGTCCTCCACACGTGTGTCAATGTAAGCTGTTCAGCCAATGTCCAAGGTTTTGGAAATTCAAATTACCAAAATCCTGTCACATGTGAGGGAACAAGTGGAGGCACCTTGGAAGACCGAAAGCTTCATTTTAAAGCTTTATTTGTTATCTTAATTTGTTGTTATGTGTGGTGAAAAGGGATCATGATTTATAAAGTTAAAAAGGATAAAAGTAACATTTCCAAGCACATCCATCAAAAGACTGGGCAGAGATATTTGAACCAATAAAAGTATAGAATTTTGGCCAAGGTAATTGATGCAACAATACCCCAACAAATTCCAAAGCCCTCATCATCCATAAGACAGCCAAATGGAATGAAATGGTATTAATTATGTCTGTGAGACCAAATGGTCCATGGGACCACTGATTACTCTAATTGCTCCAACTTCTCAAAGATTCGTGGGCCCAACATTGTTTTTTTAGAACGCTGCTTCTCCTTTTGCTGAATTGAGTTAACATCTCCCCCACCTTTTTATTTTGTTTTTCTGAAATAGTTCTACCATGGGGCCAACTCTTAATGTTTTTGCATACTTGGCTTGAATGTGTGCATACTTTGGACATTCAAGGATGAAATGATCCTCCATTTCGATTGCTCATGTTGTACATAAAACACAAACCCTCTCTTTATACCGTTCCTTAGGTGTTGTCCATCTGCATGTTTCACATCTAAGCATATGGGAGCTAGTCCTAGTTGAGCAATGCAGATCTTTTTCCTCCATTTAATTTCAGCCCCTATATGTGCTTTGTTCATAAATTGGGTTGATCTCTGAAATATAGTGTTGCCATTTCTTGCTCATCTTCTTCCTCCACATCACCATTCTAAACTTTTCATTCACATAATGTTTTATGTGTTTCCTAAGGTTTGGGCATTCGTTTATGCTAATGTCCCATCTGCTTCATCCATTTGTGGTTCTGTTTCATCCACGGGTTCTTCCGTTTGTGCCATTCTTCATCTCTTGTGACCTTAGGCCACCTATTGGTCTTCTGTTTCATCCACATGTTCTTTCCGTTTGTGTAATGCTTCATCTCTTGTGGCCTTAGGCGACCTATTGGTCTTCATATTTTATGTTTTTTCAAGTAACGCAGTAACTTGGTCATAGCAATTACCTCTAAAGGGAGGATTCTAGTTTTGGCAAGGATGATTTCATAGAGAACTAAAACCTTAATTCTGCTATTATTTGTGATTATCCGTTTTCGGATCCTTTCTATTTGCCTCTACCTCAAACTTGTCATTCCACTAGCCCATATCTCACAACGATACAACACCATTGGTGTAACTAGAAACCCAAATAAGACCTTGATGGTCTTTCAATCCCAAAATTCAACATTTCTCCACTTGTTTTGGAGTGGATTAAAGAGCTCCCCGACCACCTTGTATTTCTTTTCATTGTGCATGTATCCCAACTGAACTTGTGGAAGTCGAGGCTAATATACTTGTATTCTGACACCACTTCGAAAGACTCGACAAATTGTAAGTCAATGTTGTTTCTTCCTCCTCGTTGAGAAAATTATAATTTTGGTTTTGCCAATGTTTACTTGCATCCCTACTTTACAAAAGAGCTTTTTATGCTAATTTTGGTTGGCTCCTCTTTGCTACTGTCATTAAGTGGATGAACACAAGCTTCTGGTCACGATTTCAGGAAGGAGACAAACTCTAGCTTCTCTGCAAATAGTTTATGATTCCAACACCATATTACAAGTCACAATTCCGGGAGGTTGTGATTTCTGTTGACAGTCTGTGGCAGAGCTCTTTCTTATTGGTTTTCTCAGTGTTTGCGGTTATCGCATACACCTGCTCAGGCTTACAAAGCTGTTTCGGATGCCCCTTGACGGTTCACCTTCTTTGCCAGTCTTTGTCCCGCCTATCCAATTTATCCCTCCCCCCATCTTCTGTTGCACACTTGTTCTACGAATCAGGTGGAAATGGAGGGCCAAGCAACTGTTGAAGACAACAAATTCAACACAATTACAGGTTTTCTGATGAATACACAGAATTCCGGTGATGACAAAAAACAACCTCATACAAGAACTGGTCAACAGAGTCCAGAGGATGGAAGTAGTGAACCAGACTCTTTGAGCTGAAGTTTGTGAACTCACTAATTGCATGGCAGCAGTCGAATCTGATAATGTTTTACTGAATGAAAGAATCATCAACATTGAAGGACACAATGCTCCCAAACATCCCAATGATACTTTGCATGTGGAGATCCTCAATCTCAAAAACAAGCAAGGAAGAGATTAGATCACAGCAGACTTCCTTTATACACAAAACTGAAGCACTTATCCAATTGTGGGTACAAGTTGTTAGTGGCAAAGATGGAACTCCCCCCTATGGCTGTTATTGAGAAGGTAGTACAAGCTAAACTCGTGGAAGAACGCACCAGATGCGAGATGGAATTGAACCTCAGGGTGCGGGGGATCCCCCTACCCCTTTCATCACCGGACCCCATGGTTGTTGGGAGCTCGTTCATTAGGGATAACCTGGGTATCCCTGACATAACACTTGATCGAGCTTGGCTGGGTTATGATTCCACCTTTTTTCTTCGATTTAGATCAGCTGCGGATCGATTCAGGGCTCTTAGGGCCAAAAATCTGTTATACTCTCTTCCCAATAAGATTTTCCTTGATGAAGATCTTACTAGATCACAGGTAGCGGAGCTCAAACACTCTAGAGAACTAGTTATGGCAGCGAGAAAAGAGGGAAAATGGGCAGTTATCAGGAATCTCAGAGCGGTTATTAGGGACACTTTCCCTCCAGGGTGGGAGTCTCGGCCTGGGACTTCCAAATGACAGGCCAGTTGGGAGAGGAGGCAGGGTACAAGTATTTCCATCAGGTGCTGGAATGGTAATGGTTCATTCTGGTCTTCACCCGGCCAAATGAATGATGCTCTTGGGTCGTCAGACATTCTTTTCATCACTGAGACTCACGAGAGCCTTGTGCGGCCTCTCCCAGGTATCACGGGTTATCATTGGTACTTTGCTTGTAGACAAGAGAAGGATTTTGGGGAATCTCAGGGGTTGAGGAAGCGTGGCTTGTTTGTATAAGGATTCCGTCCAGAGCAAGATATGTTTGGTTGTCACGGATGAGTTTGCTAGGTTCATGTGAGTCTGTATCCATGGGGCTTCCCCCCATCTCAGTGACATCTCTATTGCAGTTTGTTACTTCCCTCTTGCTTCCTCCTCATATGCTATCCACAATGGTCCTGACGGTGATCCTTTTATCGACTTGTACACTAGCATTACTCAGTATTCAGCGGTTGGTGAAGTCATCCTTCTAGGTGACTTTAACGCCCGTACCAGAGCTCTCCAAGTTTCTCTCCACAACTGCTCAGAGGATGTATTATGCACCCAGGCGCTAGATCCAGAGTCAGTGGGGCTTCACAAGGAACTCAGAGGATGATTCAAGACCCCTCACAACTTATGGCCGACACCTTTTGAATGAATCTCATGAGTTGTTGTTTAGGTGAATCTCATGAGTTGTTGGTCCTCAATGGACTCACCTGTTTCCCTGACTCCTACCTCTTTACTTGCCGACCTCATGGTGGAGGTGCGAGTGTGGTGGATTATGTACTTTCTTGCCAGAATCTCTTGTCGCTTGTCCGTCATTTCTCTATCTCCCCATCCCTTGTGCGGATCATGCTCTCCTTTCTTTTTCTCTCCAAGTTGACATTCCCCCTCTAGCCACTGTCCCCCTTCATGGCCTTCCTCGTACCACTTTCTGGTTCGACAAGGGGGACCCTGATACCTTTTCCTCCCACATCCATCAACTTCTTCCATCTGAGTCCTGGTTCTTCTCCTTGGATTGTGTTATAACCAAGTACACTTGTCTCTCCTCCATCATCTGGGAGGCTTCCCTCAAGTCTTTTCCTAACTCCACCAAATCCACCGCCACTTCCCATCAACTCTCACTTATCTGATCTTTCCCCATGAACAAATGGTATGATGACGAATGCAAGTCCTTTCACTGCCGGCTTCATCACGCCTTCATCCATGCTCTTCCTAGAATGCAAGTCCATCTTGTTCCAAAAAGTAGTCCAAAACAAATTCCCAAAAACCTACAATCTCTGTTTAGAAACAATAGACTATGGAAAACCAAAATGCACCGCATACATTAGCAAAGAAAATTTCAGCTGGCTCACATGCTTTTATTGGCTTTTTACATGCGATAAGAACACACATCTTACTGAATCTATCTACAACAACATATAGATAATCATGGCCATGTTTAGACATAGGTAGTCCTCCTACAACACATACATAGAGACATCTGCAGAAGAAATGAGTAGCGACCGGGTAATTGCATCTAAATCCTTCTGTAAATGATTCCAGGCTTGCCAGTACGATTCTATAGTATGCATCCTCTTATGAACTGAAATATACAATAATAAACTGACATAGAAAACATACCTTTGCAAGTCACTGCCATAAGTGTTGCCAACTGCAGAATAAGTCCACCCCACTCTGGAAGTATGTACTACCCACTGCTGCAATTTATTCTTTTCTTCTGAAATTGCTGGCACATAGCTTCCCCCATCGGTAAACAATGAAGATCCCATCTTATGGAAGTTTCAATCATCACTGCTCCTGGGGTTTCAGTCCCCTTGGATTGCAACTACTGATATCCCCAGAGGGTCTTTCTTCCTTGAGATTTTGCCTCTGCATAATGCTTAGTGCTAATTGTCGGGCAAAAACAATAATCTTCTGAATGTCTGTTGGCTAGATTTTCTGCATTGTTAAAAACCTAGGCAGTCATGAGATAAATCTCCCTCATTTACCGGTGAGGCTCCCGTGTCAGATTTGTCAATTAAAATATGCTAGTATCTATATGGGGTTTTACTTTAACTATTCAGCTCATGAACCATAGATGTACAGTTCTGCAGCAAGTAAGCAGCTGTTTAAGAAAGGAAATATTTATGGAAGAAGGGAATTATATAAATACAGAGAAGAAATAGGGAAGATGTGCAACCCAATCAATAGATAACAGAGTTGATTGCATGAACATAGAAGAAACCAATAGATATAAACACGGAATTATAAGCAAAGGCAGCTCTAGATCTAGATCTAAAAATAACAAAAAGTTTATTCAAAGATCTAAGATAAAAAGCTAGAAACAAAATACACCGTGACACAAAGTTCTCCGGAAATATGCTCCTGTATATTCCTTTGCTTCAAATGGCTCTCAAGGGTTTCAACACAAAGTCTGGAACACAAGAATGCTGCTTACAAATTCTGATCATTAACCCGGAGGTTCTTCTACTTATAGAATGTAGAAGGGAAAGTACAAATGGGAAACTCAACTGAACTGAAACATAAACAAGAAGTAAAGATGACATTTGGCAATCATCCTCCACTAACTTCTCCTTAAGTGACACATGTATCACTTAACTAATAGAATTGTTCCACATAACTTAAAGTAATGGTTTCAAAACCAATAACTTCAAAGTTTTACAATTTCATCCGAGAACATGGAAAATAGAAGAAGAAAGAATAGAAGAAGTCATACTAGCTGTAACATTTATATCTTCTTTTTGTTTTGATACTGAATATACTTGTCGAACATGTAATTCAACATCTTCCCATCTGTCTTAGCCACAACTTCATTTTCTGTCATGAACTGCAACAATCCTTCGTTCAACACCTTGATACACCCTTCCACATCCTCCAAGCTTGGCCCGAACCTCGCAATATCTGCCTGCAGTGCCACCAGTCTGCTAATGGAATTCATCGTGAAAGGTTTAGTAGCTCCATCAATTCTCTTTTATACCATCAGAAGAGACCCTTCCAGAGAATTAGGCACTCTGCTAGGAATGATCCGTGTGTATGAAGTAACATTTCCGACCACTTCCTCATTAGTGAAAGAAATGACATTATCTGGTAAAGATGATGCCATACTCTCAAGTGCCTGCATCCTCTTCAGCAAAACTCGGTAGATCTCCAAACGGAAAGATACTGCAAACTCCAGCTATGTCCCCTTCTCAACTGATCCATCCAGTACAATCTTATTTGCAACCAATACTTCTCCCGGCAGCTTGTTGATTTCGGCCAAAGTACTCAGGTTACTCTCAGCAACTGTGTTCATATCTACTATGCTCGTCACCAGTTGCTTCAGCTGATTTGCTGCATCATTCATAACCTTCAGGCGGGCTGGCACCTCTCCAAGTTGTACAGAAGCTTGACGAATAATCAGATTCTTCCATTCGTCAATAGCTTTCACCTG
This sequence comes from Taxus chinensis, assembly GCA_019776745.2. Lineage (NCBI taxonomy): Eukaryota > Viridiplantae > Streptophyta > Pinopsida > Cupressales > Taxaceae > Taxus > Taxus chinensis. The sequence goes on from JAHRHJ020003152.1 coordinate 89,263, forward strand.
ATTACTTGCATCTTCCATCTCTTGCATCAGATGATCACTCACCTGCTCTGAAATGGGCTGAGTGGAAGATTTAGCAACCTTGGCTATGATCTCGCACAACTAAGATACCTGCTTCTGAAGTTCGTCTTTCTCCACCTTTTCTCTGTCAAGCCTAAGGAATAGAGCATCTATCAATGTCTGTGTATCCTGCTTCAATCCTTCTGTGGTGGCTTGACCGATGGGTACTCTGGTTACTGTTACATCTTCTGCCTGTGAGCTCATCCTCCTTTCCTTCTGCCGGAACTGACATCTCAGCGAACTTCTGCCCTGACTCCTCAATGATCAACCTTGAAGTTATCTTAGCAACTTTAGGTCTTCTGTCTTTTTCGCCTAGGCTCCAAGAGTAGCTTGCAAGTCGTGTTCTTCCAAGTTGATCTCCACTCTAGCTTCTGGAACCAACTACGAAGTCAACCATTCTGAGAAGTTACTTCTCGGAGAATGAGAAGTTTGAGTGCACTACTATCTCCCGCTCTAATTCCTCTCCATCAGAAAGTGCTACAGTGTTATGGCTGCCATCTTCTGAATCATCCAAGGACAAAGCTCTTTCAAACTCTGCCATCTGCAGCTTCAACGTCTCTTTAGGAATAGGTGCTGAACGAAGTGGATGAGGAGAGAAGATGAATGTCGCCGGATTCAGTGGAGGCATGGAAGTGTCCTGCTGAGGTGCAATAGTCGGTGAAGTACTGGGTATCCTGGAGAAGCCGGAACTAAAGTCATAGCCGTGGAAGTGATCTTCTCCTTTGATTGAGATCTTCTGTGTACTTTCATCTTCTCGGCCCTTCTGCTGCTTTCTCCTCCGTGCTTTCTCTTGAGGGAATCTCCTGTGCCGAAGTTGCCCGTGATTTGATTCATCAGTGCTTCATCAAGGCAGTATCCCTTCGTCAGCAACCAGTTTGAAGTATTCACCAGAATAGCGCCAGACCTTTCTTCAATCGTATGGCAGCCCCCTACGTTATCCTGAAGTACGGCTCTATCTCCTCCCATTTGATGGTAAGCGTCAAGTAACACATTCCCATCATCTTTAAGATCCGCAGGTATCCGTGCTAATCCAAAGTCGAACACTTGCCGTGTTGATAGCCTGCTGAAATCATTTTTTCTAACCTCGTACTCACTTTTGCACTTCATCCAGAAATCCTCTAATGAAGGCACATGTGCGTACTCCTGGGAGATCGTCTTCTTGGCTACTCCAAATGGATCGAAGTTTAGCCGTGCCGGGAAGAACTCTTGCTCATGCTCGGATAACATCTCCGTCTCCATCCTTCGAGCTCTATGAATGCTCTGGCAGCTATAATGTCCCACAGTGATCGGGAAGAAGCTCGTAGACTTGTGCCGTTTCGACTGAAGGTCGTGTATCTCCACAAGTTGTCTACTCAGCTCCATGGTGATCAATCTATCATTCGGATATCTGGGCAGCTTAACCGGTTCTCCAGAAAAGCCAGTAACCCTGAGGTATATGAAATCTGCAAACTGAATGAATAGACTGCCAATCTTGGATACAGCTTCCCACACTTCCTTGTCGTTTCACCCCTATCTGGCACTTTAGGTCCCTATCTAGCCTGCAAATGAATTCGTAGAAGAATCCATCGTTAACCACTTTGAACTCTTTCTTGCACGCAGGTACAGTAAGCTGTGGATCTAGCATCTCAAAAATGGGGTCCTTATTTGGAAAGAACGCCACATCTATCCAGTTTGGAGAAGATGCCTTGTGAACAAGCTGCTACTTTTTCACCAAGTAGGAAGTCATTTTGAAGCTGAAAGTACGCTTCATGTTTCGGACTTGATTGCTCACAAATGTTGTCGCTAATGATTTCCGACCAATTGATTATGGAATCAACCTTGTTGACTTCAATGGTCCTGATGAAAGCATACATCCATGTATGGAAAGTGTGAGCATTTGCCTCGCCATTAATCCTGCATAACAATTTGGCAACATCATCTACCTCCTGCACCAAATTGGACTGCGAAATTGGAGTTCTTGGGAACTTAGATGGAGATCTTTGCTTCTTCATGGGGTATTTGTTGTTCACTATGTTCACGCAGTCAACTCTATGCTTCTCCCACCTGCTGCCCCGGCATCCTGAATTCTAATAGAAGTCACCACCTTTCGAATTAATTAAAAAATCATGTTTTTTCAAACAATAATTGATGAACTGTGCGTCATCCAACCGAATTATTGTTTTCCCTGTAGCGTCTCGCACTTTTGATCTGGATGAAGGATGGTAAGATCTAACGCATGGCTTGTTGCTAACAAACTTCTGGCAACTGGGCTGTGTATGGCAAGGCTGGAGCTCGAAGAATTCCACTGCTTTTAACTGCACGCATGAGGGAAGTCTTCCTTGCTCTGGATCTGTCAATCAATCTGGAAAGAGGTTCCAAACCTAGCATCTGTGTCTCGTATGTTTGTGAATTTGGAAGTGATGCAAATAACTCCGTTGTGCTTTCTTTTTCATCCCTCTTATTCCTGGTTAAAACCCTATCTGGTATATGGGAATAACGATATGTATGATCACAACAGGATTAAACCGGAGCGCAAATTGCCTCAAACGGGGCTCAAAATAATTAAATACAAATTTCCCGCAGGCAAATTCCGATGCCAGAATATAACAATTTTGGGCATCTGGGTATTTGGCGAAAATGGCTATTATGGCTCCTTGGGAATATCTTGACACAATACAGGAACTTTCTGGCAATAAAAACACAAAACGACCCATTATTTTAAAAGTACAATTTTTTTTTTTGGCTAGGGTAGTCTCAGATTTCAAGATGAAATCTAGGGACACCAGAGAGATAGTTGCCAACCTAGAGACCTCTTGTGTGGGCGGTCTAGGCAACATGTTTGCCACCAGATTTGTGCTATCTTTTTCATAGTTGATCACTAAATGGAACTGTTGAAGGAATCCCATCCACTTGTAGTGCCTTGCCGACTGCAATTTAGACTGTGCTTGCAAATACTGGAGAGGTTTGTGGTCAGTGTGCACAATAATTTCCTTACCCAAGAAATAATGCTTCCATTTCTTTTTTGTCTGAACTAGTGCATGCATTTCTTTATCATATACTGAATATCCCTTAATTTTTGAAGTGAAAGTTTCAGAATGATAACATACTGGCTTACCTCCCTGTAGCAACATTGCTCCCATTGCGTAATCACTGGCATCTATCTCTACTTCAAAGGGCTGCTACAAATTAGGAAGAGCAAGTAATGGAGCATGACCAATTTTGTACTTTAATAACTCAAAAGCCTTGTCTTGTTCCTTATCCCAATCGAAACTCCCTTACTGGCTTTGTGGCCGTTGTGTGTAGAGGTGTGGGAATAGTATAGAAGCCTGGGAATAAAACTTCCTCATGTATTGTACTGCTCCAAAAAATTCCTAGTCTCTTGTGGCTCCCATTAGGTGTTGGCCAATTAAGGGTGATACCCTTCCACCTTCTATATGATCCACTCTTGTATCTCTCTTCCTCAAACCACGTGCCCACGTATAGACAATTGATTGTTTAACAAATCCACACTTACTCATATTGCATAATAGCTTGTTTTTCCTTGAGACACTTGTAAAGACTTGACTGCAAATGAGTTGGATGTTCTTCCCATGTGGCACTTAAAAATCAGAATATCATCCAAATATACAATGACACATGTATCTATGAAATACCACAATACATCATTTATCATTCTCATAAATTTAATAGTGCGTTACATAAACCAAATGGAAGTACTAACCACTTCATACAAACCCTGTTTTGTCTTGAAAGCAGTCTTCCATATATTCCTCCTTCATTCGAACTTGGTGATAACCAAAATTTGAGATCCAAACTTTGTGAACTAACTTTGCATGTTGAAGTTAGTCTAAGTGATCATCTATTTGTGGGAGTGGATACTTGTTCTTATGGTGATCTTATTCAAAGCACGGTAGTCTATGCACATTCTCCAAGAACCATATTTATTTTGACACCATCACAATAGGTTTAACCCACATGGCGAGGTGCTTGGACGAATTACCCCTTGGTCTAACAGATCCTGGAGTTGGTTTGTTAATTTCATGTACTCTCCAACAAGGATTGCCTATACAACTTGAATGACAAGTAGAGGAGATTCTAGAAACAACTGAATCTCATGCTCTACTTCTCTTTTTGGTGGTAACCCACTTAGGAGTTTGGAACACTTCCTGAAAAGACTGAATTATGCTATCCAAATCCTTCATCCCTTTGTTAGAAATATCTGAAATTTCTAACTTGTCCATCTTGTTTATCTTTCAATATAAGTAAACAAATTGATTATGATTTTCCTGAATTAGTCTCTTTTCTTGGTTAGCACTTACCATAGGGACAAGTTTTCCTTATGTTCATGTGTCAAATGTTGTAACTGACTCCATCCTTGACCCATCTGTATCAGTTATCCTTTTCATGCAATATAACATCCCTGATATATAAGTAAGGAATTCCTGAAAAAAACATCAAATGCATCAAGAGGAATTACATCAACTTCTAATACAATCTATTTTTAGAATTAATTCCAAGTTTGAACTTACATCTTCTTGTTACCTGAATTTCTACACCCTTTCTTCACCCTTCCCAAAGGATAAGGATGTGGATGCTCATAAGTTTCAAGACCAAGCTTCTTTACAACCGCATGTAGAAATCAAATTGGATTGAGAACCAATATCAACCAAAGCATTTACCTTAGTTTTCTTGATTTAAATTTTGATTTGAAATAGCTTACGTATCTCTCCTCTTATTTCTAGCTTCCATGTTTGAGTCAGGTCTGTGCATCCTAGCCTCTCATCTAATCAGAATCATCCTCTATCTCACCTCAAATATATCCTTCAAAGACTGTCATGGAATTCTTGGAGTCCTTGGTTTGGTTCTTTGGATGCAATTCCGAATGAAACTTCCAACATGTAGCATCAATATGACCATTTATATCATAATTCTTGTGAAAATTCTTAGGATCTTTACAAGTATTCAAAGTGGTAGTGGTCTTTTTACCTTTCCATTTACCTTTGTTACTTGTTTGTCCTTGCTCTTTCTTTGGCTGATTTGTTGAGTGTTTTGTCCTTGACTCCGCTTCTCCTTGCTTCTTTTCATCATCTATGTAATATGCTTGCACACATGCTTCATTGAGATCCTTGGGCTTTGTGGAGATGACCTTCCTTCGAAGATGAGTGTGAAGTCCTCCCAAATACTTGGTCAGAATATCCTCATCCTCCAAGTCCATATTGAGCAACATGGCTTGTCCCCGAAACTCTGTAGTGTAAGCTTACACACTTTGACCACTGCTTTATCTAAAATACTGCCATTTAATCGTCTGATCAGTCTTATGGCCAATAGGATAAAAATTTGCCCTTAGCAATTCTTTAAAACCCTCCCAAGTTCTTACAATAGGATGCTTCTTTTCACAAGTGGCTAGATTGGTTTCCCACCAAACCAGAGCATGTCCTTCCATCTTGAGATGTGCAAAAGGTAATCCTTTGTGCCTTAGTGACATTATGCACACTAAAATAAACCTCCAATTGTTTTAACCATTTATCTAGGAACTCTACATCTACTTGTCCTTCAAATCTTTTAATCTTAAATTTGGTTTCAACTTTAAAAGGAGCATGATTGAATTTTATCTTCTCTCTTCCAACTGGAGTTTCCTTCGTCACGCTCTTCCATATCTTCCTCATCGTGGCTCTTTCCTGTGCCAAACTTCTTGGCCAAAGCTCGAACCACTGAGTCCATGGAATCTTGCTTAACCAGGTTGGTTTATCCTTTGTTGATTTGAGATTTCCCGTTGGTGTTGAAACAACCTATCCATAGTGCTTTCCAGCACATCTCAATTCTATGGACCAAGTTCTCTTCAACTGGTGTCACCCTAGATTTCATTTAAAAATTTGTGACTACCCTATCCGAAAATTTTTTCGTACTTTTAAAATAATGGGTCGTTTTGTGTTTTTATTGCCTGAAAGTTCTTGTATTGCGTCAAGATATTCCCAAAGAGCCATATTAGCCATTTTCGCCAAATACCCAGATGCCCAAAATTGTTATATTCTGTCGTCGGGATTTGTCTGCGGGAAATTTGTATTTAATTATTTTGAGCCCCATTTGAGGCAATTTGTGCTCCGATTTAACCCTGTTGTGATCGAACATATCATTATTCCTATATACCAGAAGGGTTTTAACTTGGAATAAGTTTTGGGCTTTATTTGTGACTTTTGGCAATTTTGTGTTTTTGTGTTTTCCCGTTTCGTTTTCTGTGAAATTTCTCTAGATCAATTCCTTTGCCGGTTTGGCCTGATTCTTGGCCTGGAGTAACTGGGGAACATATACGCACGTTATGCCAGAAGGAAGTCGCCATCGGAGGTCTGGTTCACTGGGAAAAGACGAAGTCGTGCACCAAAAAGCCTCTTCTGGGATGGCCGCATTTTTGAAAAAAGAATTAGAGTGGATAATGGGAAAATTAGAAGCAGCAGGCAGGTGGGATTTTTGTACCTGCCTTGCAGGGTACTTTTTCCCATGATAGAAAAGTCACTTAAGTTGCAGTGGGAAAATTAGAGGCAGCAGGCAGGCGGGAATTTATTGCCTGCCTTGCAGGGTAAAAATTCCCATGGTGGAATAAAAGAAAAGTCACTTAAGTGAATCATGGGATTTTATTACCTGCCTTGCAGGGTAAATAATCCCATTATGAAAGTCAAATGACTTAAGTGACAATGGGATTTTCGGGGCTGCCTTGCAGGGTAAAAATTTCCCATTGCCATGTGTTTCTTAAAAATAGAATTCTTTTTGCCCAAAAAGTGCGACCCCTTTAAGGAGAACATGGCAGCCTTTAAAGTGATTTAATTAATTAATTCTTCTCCTAAAATTGGCGCCCAAGTATGGAGAAAAGTCAACAAAGCAAAGGGGAATAAATTAATTGGAAATAGATGGTCTAAATTAATTAAATAATATTTATTTAATGGCAGCCCCCTTCATGACAAAAAGTGCGCCCCATTTGGGATATATTTAATACTTTTTAAAGCATTAAATGATTAAATTAAATTCTATTTTCAGTGGCTAAGGTTAAAGCACACTGTGAAGCTTAAGTGAAGTCAAGAGTGGATGATTAAATTGATAAAATATAATTTATTGGATGGCTGTCCTTAAACATGCAATTTTAGCACATTAGTTAAAGAGAAGAGCATGATTTTTAATTAATTAATTGCCAGGAATAGGAAGGGCAATTATTAATTATAGAATTATGAGGGTTATATAAGCATGGGCTGCCATAAGGGTGAATTAATTAATTCACAGGTGAAGAAGTGCAGCCCAGAGGAAAAGTGCGCCCCATATTGAAGAGGATTTTGCTCAGAAGAAGATCAAATCAATGCTAAAAGCTTCCAATTTTGGCGCATGCATTGAAGGAGGTTGATTTGTGTTTGCATAATTGTTTGCATAGGTGATACAGGTGCTCAGGTGAAGTTGGAAAAATTCATGCTCACTTTGCATGCAAATAAAACATCAATTTTTGGGGCAGCAGGCTTGAAAAGTGCAGATTTTTATTATTAAAATTCACTGTTCATGCTCCGGTTGCAATCTTTGTCTGAATTAATTGCAGGAATTCATCACAGGTGCTTGACAAAAGAAAAGTAGTTCTAATCAATGTCCAATACATTGAATATATCCTCCGAATCTGAAGAATTATCCAGATCTGCACCAGTTTTGAAGAAATCCGGCCAAATAAGAAGAAAAAGAATTATTCAGACAAAGATAGACAAAGCCATGGCAAAGAGGGATGAAAAAGAAAGCACAACGGAGTCATGCATCACTTCTAAATTTGCAGACATAGGAGACACAGATCTAGGTCCAGAACCTCTTTCTGAATTGATTGATAGATCTAGAGCAGGAAAGACTTCACTCATGCGTGTAGTTAAAAGCAGTGGAATTATTCGAGCTGCAGCCTTTCCATACACAACCCAGTTGCCAGAGTTTGTTATGGAGTGCGCTAGATCTTACCATGCTTCATCTAGATCAGTGCGAGATGCCACGGGGAAAACAATAATTTGGTTGGACGGAGTTCATCAATTATTGTTTGAAGATTGTGTGCGAAAGGTGGTGACTTCCATTAGCATTCAAGATGCCGGCAGCAGGTGGGAGAAGCATAGAGCTTGAGCATATGCAGATTTTTATGATTAAAAGCCCATCTGTTCATGTTCCGGTTGCCATCTTTGTCTGAATTAATTGCAGGAGGAATTCATTACAGGTGCTTTACAAAAGAAAAGGAGCTTTAATCAATGTCCAATACATTGAAATATCCTCCGAATCTGAAGAATTATCCAGATCTGCACCAGTATTGATTTCTATTTCATTATGTATGTATTAGAAATCCGGCCAAAGTTAGAAGAAAAAGAATTGTTCAGACAAAGATAGACAAAGCCATGGCAAAGAGGGATGAAAAAGAGAGCACAACGGGATTCATGCATTCACTTCCAAATTTGCAGACATAGGAGACACAGATCTAGGTCCAGAACCTCTTTCCGAATTGATTGATAGATCCAGAGTAGGAAAGACTTCACTCATGCGTGCGGTCAAAAGTAGTGGAATTATTCGAGCTGCAGCTTTCCCATACACAGCCCAGTTGCCAGAGTTTGTTATGGAGTGTGCTAGATCTTATCATCCTTCATCCAGATCAGTGCGAGATGTTGCGGGAAAAACAATAATTCGATTTGGATGCAGAGTTCATCAATTATTGTTTGAAGATTCCAGTGCGAAAGGTGGTGACTTCTATTAGCATTCAGGATGCTGACAGCAGGTGGGAGAAGCATAGAGTTGACTGCGTGAACATAATGAACAACAGATCATGAAGAAGCCTAGATCCCCTTCCAAGTTCCCAAGAACTCTTCCACGGTCCAATTTGGTGCAGGAGGTAGATGATATTGCCAAATTGTTATGCAGGTTGAATGGTGAAGCGAATGCCCACACTTTCCGTACATGGATGTATGCTTTCATCAGGACCATTGAAATCAACAAGGTTGATTCTATAATCAATTGGTCGTAAATTATTAGCAACAACATTGGTGAGCAACTTCGGAACGTGAAGCGTACTTTCAGCTTCAAAATGACTTCATACTTGGTGTATGCTGCAGCTTCACAAGGCATCTTCTCCAAGCTGGATAGATGTGGCGTTCTTTCCAAGGACCCCATTTTCGAGTGCTACCCACAGCTTACTGTACCTGCGTGTGAGAAAGATTTCAAAGTGGTCAACGATGGATTCTTCTACGAATTCATTTGCAGGCTAGACAAGGACCTAAAGGCCAACAGGGTAAGCAAGGAAGCATGGGAAGCTGTGTCCAAGATTGGCAGTCTATTCATTCAGTTTGCAGATTTCACATACCTCAGGGTTACCGGCTTTTCTGGAGAACCAATTAAGATGCCCAGATATCCGAATGATAGATTGATCACCATGGAGCTGAGCAGACAACTTGTGGAGATACACGACCTTCAGTCGAAACGGCACAAGTCTACGGGCTTCTTCCCGATCACTGTGGGACATTATAGCTGCCAGAGCATTCATAGAGCTCGAGGGATGGAGACGGAGATGTTATCCGAGTATGAGCAAGAGTTCTTCCCGGCACGGCTGAACTTCGATCCATTTGGAGTAGCCAGGAAGACGATCTCCCAGGAGTACGCACATGTGCCTTCATTAGAGGATTTCTGGATGAAGTGCAAAAGTGAGTACGAGGTTAGAAAGAGGGATTTCAGCAGGCTATCAGCACGGCAAGTGTTCGACTTTGGACTAGCGCGGATACCTGCGGATCTTAAAGATGATGGGAATGTGTTACTTGACACTTACCATCAAATGGGAGGAGATAGAGCCGTACTTCAGGATAACGTAGGGGGCTGCCATACAATTGAAGAAAGGTCTGGCGCTGTTTTGGTGAATACTTCAAACTGGTTGCTGACGAAGGGATACTGCCTTGATGAAGCATTGATGAATCAAATCACGGGCAACTTCGGCACAGGAGATTCCCTCAAGAGGAAGCATGAAGGAGAAAGCAGCAGAAGGTCCGAGAAGTTGAAAGTACACAGAAGATCTCAATCAAAGGAGAAGATCACTTCCACGGCCATGACTTTAGTTCCGGCTTCTCCAGCATCTAATACTTCACCAACTGTTGCACCTCAGCAGGACACTTCCATGCCTCCACTGAATCCGGCAACATTCATCTTCTCTCCTCAGCCACTTCGTTCAGCACCTGTTCCAGAAGAGACGTTGAAGCTGCAGATGACGGAGTTCGAAAGAGCTTTGTCCTTGGATGATTCAGAAGATGGCAGCCATAACACTGTAGCACTTTCTGATGGAGAGGAAACAGAGCGGGAGATAGTAGTGCACTCAGCGACTTCTCATTCTCCGAGAAGTAACTTCTCAGAATGGTTGGCTTCGCAGTTGGTTCCAGAAGCTAGAGTGGAGATGAACTTGGAAGAACACGACTTGCAGCTACTCAGGAGTCTAGGCGGGAAAGACAGAAGGCCTAAAGTTGCTAAGGTAACTTCAAGGTTGATCATCGAGGAATCAGGGCAGAAGTTTGTTGAGATGTCAGTTCCGGCTGAAGGAAAGGAAGATGAACTCACAGTAGAAGATTTAACAGTAACCAGAGTACCCCTCGGTCAAGCCACCACAGAACGATTGAAGCAGGATACGCAGACATTGATAGATGCTCTATTCCTTAGGCTTGACAGAGAAAAGGCGGAGAAAGACGAGCTTCAGAAGCAGGTATCTCAATTGTGCGAGATCATAGCCAAGGTTGCTAAACCTTCCACTCAGCCCATTTCAGAGCAGGTGAGTGATCATCTTATGCAGGAGATGGAAGATGCAAGCAATCAGGTGAAAGCTATTGACGAATGGAAGAATCTGATTATTCGTCAAGCTTCTGTACAACTTGGAGAGGTGCCAGCCCGCCTAAAGGTTATGAATGATGCAGCAAATCAGCTGAAGCAACTGGTGAAAAGCATAGTAGATATAAACACAGTTGCTGAGAGTAACCTGAGTACTTTGGCTGAAATCAACAAGCTGCCGGGAGATGTATTGGTTGCAGAGCAGATTGTACCGGATGGATCAGTTGAGAAGGGGAAGCAGCTGGAGTTTGCAGTATCTTTCCGTTTGGAGATCTGCAGAGTTTTGCTGAAGAGGATGCAGGCACTTGAGAGTAGGACATCATCCTTACCAGACAATATCATTTCTTTCACTGAGGAGGACGTGGTCGGAGATGTTACTTCATACGTGCGGATTGTTCCTAGCAGAGTGCCTAATTCCCTGGAAGGGTCTCTTCTGATGGTACAAAAGAGAATTGATAAAGCTACTAAACCTTTCACGATGAATTCCATTAGCAGACTGGTGGCACTGCAGGCAGATATTGCGAGGTTCGGGCCAAGTTTGGAAGATGTGGAAGCGTGCATCAAGGTGTTGAATGAAGGATTGCTGCAGTTCAGGACAGAAAAGGAAGCAGTGGCTAAAACAGATGGGAAGATGCTGAATTACATGTTCGACAAGTATATCCAATATCAGAACAAAAAGAAGACATAAATGTTACAGCTGGCTTGACTTCTTCTATTCTTTCTTCTTCTATTTTCCATGTTCCCGGATGAAATTGTAAAACTTTAAAGTTATTGGTTTTGAAACCATTACTTAAAGTCATGTGGAACAATTCTATTAGTTAAGTGATACATGTGTCACTTAAGGAGAAGTTAGTGGAGGATGATTGCCAAATGTCATCTTTACTTTTTGTTTATGTTTCAGTTCAGTTGAGTTTCCCATTTGTACTTTCCCTTCTACATTCTATAAGTAGGAGAAGAACCTCCGGGTTAATGATCAGAATTTGTAAGCAGCAATCTTGTGTTCCAGACTTTGTGCTGAAACCCTTGAGAGCCACTTGAAGCAAAGGAATATACAGAAGCAGATTTCCGGAGAACTTTGTGTCACGGTGTATTGTGTTTCTTGCTTTTTATCTTAGATCTTTTAATAAACTTTGTGTTATTTTAGATCTAGATCTAGAGCTACCTTTGCTTATAATTCTGTGTTTATATCTATTGGTTTCTTCTATGTGCATGCAATCAACTCTGCTATCTATTGATTGGGATGCACATCTTCCCCATTTCTTCTCTGTGTTTATATAATTCCTTCTTCTATAAATATTTCCTTTCTTAAACAGCTGCTTACTTGCTGCAGAACTTCAGTTATGGTTCATGAACTGAACAGTTAAAGTAAAACCCCATATAGATATTAACATACTTTAATTGACAAATCTGACATGGGAGCCTCACCGGTAAATGAGGGAGATTTATCTCATGACTGCCTAGGTTTTGTGCTATGCAGAAAATCTAGCCAACAAATAGGACAAATCCAAAAACTGTCAATACTTGTGCTTCAAATCTAGAGCCCAATATATAGGCATTGGTTGCAAAACAAGCAAGAGGAGATCTCGAATATAATCTTCCTGTTCACCACTAAAATGATTTGGAGTTTCCTCTTATGCTATTCACCAATCTTCCTCATCGTGGAGATCACAAGTGCCAAGCTTCTTGGCCAAAGCTCAACCACTGAGCATGGAATCTTGCTTAAACTGGAGAAGAATGCCTTTTAGTACTTCAAATCTGAGGTCTCATGGTTGTCAGGACTAAACCTACATCATAGTCCAAACTTTGTAATTCAATTCTATGAGATCCAAGAATTCTCATGATGTTGAAGAGATTTGATGGAGAATCAAAAGTTTCCACTTCTTCGAGAATCTTGGATCACAAGGTAAAGCTTTTCTTCGCCTTCTTTGGAAACTTGTCATTTTGTTATACAAATAAAGAGCAAGATCTTTGAGAAACGCATCTCCATAGTCCTTGCATAATTGTTAGCTCTGATTACAGGAGAAATGATCTAGGTACAAGTGCCCATGTTCTACTTGGAAAGGACCACAATGTGCATAATTGCTTAATTTGTTCTACTATCCAAAGCTTGAAAATGACAGTTCTTTAATGATTAGGAATGTTTAGCAAATTGCCAAACTTAGAACTATTTGCAGCAATGACAAATGATTTGTTCACACACACAACGCCAATGATTTTAACATAATGAAGCCTTCCATTTGAGGGTTAAGTCCAGTCGGACCAAGTGTTAATTGCTCTTTAAATCCGAATATTATATTGGCCAAGTCAAAGTTAAAATTCAGATTTAGAGGTACAAGAGGCTGAAGTAAAGCAAAAATCAGCAAACATGGGCTGCACTTAAAACTTGTTGAAGATATGGTCATCTTTGATGATAACTTCACAAACCATCAATTCTGACGGCATCAATGAGTTGATTGTGATTTACCATAAAAATCTTCAATTTATTATTCAAAACCAAATCGACATGATTCCCTTCCAAACATAAATAGCTATCCCAAACATGTTTAGTGCAAGATAATGGCTGAGTCATCAGAATTAAGGAATTGAAACACTAAGCTGCAATCTTTCACCCCTTGTACCATTATACAAATTGATTAATTTACTCCTTCAATTGCTGAACAGGACTGAAAAATATTGCTAACTCAATGATCCAAAATGGCAACCCGCAAGGTGGAGAATCCTCTAAGTCTCTTGGAGGGGTATGTCTACAGAGCCACAAAGGTTGGGAAATTTGATAAAGGAGTGTTTTGTCCTTAAAAATATTTTCGACATTTCTGATTAAAGCTTCTGACAAAATGTCCATTTTAGATCAAAATGGATAAGCATGTGATGTATCCTGGAAGAGTTTCCTGCCTTTATAGAACTTGTGAGGACCTATAAAAATAGCCACCTTTGATGGGTCAAAATCCCATTGTTTTTCCTCATTAAATGCTTTTTCTCACCTACTTTATGCAAAACTTGAAAGTTGCATTTTTCCTTAGATAATATGCTTGATGGAGGAGAAGTTTTTTATGACAGGTCCCATGCTTCATATTTTAAGCTTTTATAGTACACCATTATAAGTGCTCATGAATATTTTATTTTCAAATATATGCACTTTTGTATGAAATTATCATAACTTAAGCACCCTTGAATGTTTGTGCCAAGCCCTTAGCATTTGATATGGTAGACATCAATAGATATGCTAGGGAAGTCTTCTTCGCTTGACAGTAATTTTGGGATATTACATCGATTAGACTTAATCAACTTCTTTCCCTCTTCTCTAGAGAAGTTACAGGAGCTTCCAACTTTTTCCATTCCCTTCTAATTCTGGGGGTCATTGTGAGTAATCATAAGATAATTTATCTCATTCCATTTACAATTGACTTTTTAAAGTTGATTGTAAAAGTCGATAGATTTCAATTTATAAAAAGGGAACGCCAATTATTTTCAGATCCTGGAAACGTACCAGGTATTGGTAATCTTAGTTCATGAAAAGTGTACCCAGTGGGGGTTTAGGTAGATGCAATTTGCAATGCTTTAAATTGAAATGGCTTATTTCAGAAGGATCTTGAAAGTTTTTCCTTCTTTGTGGGTACGTTTAAATTGTGGAATTGTGGTTTGGACGTTGAGCTTTTTTAAAAGAATACAGAAATAAAACTTTAATTTCTTGCATTTGACATGAAAGTTTCTTCTATTTGTCTAAAATTCTTTTTGTTGAGCATGGTGATAAAAAAGGAATTTTAAAGCACCTTGATATGAAGGGTTAAGAAGTGGTCTACGCCATGAAAGTTTTTAGGCTAAATGCGTACATCTGATAACATTCTCAATTGAATGGAATACTGCACAATTGCTGTGCATGAACTTTGTTTTGCCTAATTACCAACAATAACATTCCCTTTCCTAATTTATCTTAATTACTCATCAATGTTGTGAACATGTTAAGCATTTTGGAGGTTCAATGAAGTATTCAGTTTGTCTCAATTCTCAAAGCCTATTTGGTAATTTCAATTTTTTTTCAATAGAATCTAGGAAAGATTTTCCCATTCCAATAATGGGAGCCTCTTGATACTAAAGAAGGAGGAATAAGGGCGTGTATGATCAATTCAATTTGGAATAGGAAGCAAATATAATTTTAAACACGATAAGATTATTTCACTATTTTATGTCGAATATGTTCTGTGCCTCAAATGAAATAAATGTGAATTTCATATCGTTAAAGCTTTGGGCAAGGAAAAAATCGCAGCAGTATTAAACAGTACTTTTATTAATTTTAATGTTTGATAATGTTAGTGTTTACCCCTATGTTATAAGGAGGACTTGGTTGGAGCCTGTCTAAACTGCAAATTAAAAGCTTCAAAGAAGCTTTATGAGGGGTCCTTCTACTATTCACTGGTGATCAAAGGAAGGAATATAAATGGAGTTGATGACTTCATTTTCTGTCAAAAATCTATTTTGGCGTCATTTACTCTACTTGATCTTTGGGCTGATTGCTCATTGTCATTCCATTTTGGTCCGAAATCCATTGTATGGCTTCCAAGGTATTTGAAAATTTCCATTGTGGCTTTCTTGGAGGAAGAAAACTCTCCATGAGTAGTTTTGTGAAGTGAATGGACATCTTTTAAGACTCTTGCAGATTTACATTTTTATCAAGGAAGACATTACATCTTCCTTTGTGCTTGCAATTTGGAGCCTCTTCCTAGAGTGGAGCGATTAGGGTTTGAGTGGTTTTGCTTTTGCTGTTTGACTGTTCACATCCTTAACATGTATCTGATTTTGCATATTCTGATTCTCATAATTTATAAGGCTGGAATCTATAAAGTTATTTTGGTGGTAGTTTAATGATCTATTTTCAGCCCTTGTTTGTGGTTGTTCTGCTGCTGTCATAAATTTAATTACAGCAGTGTAATCACTTGCTGATTTTCTCCATTTCTTTGTTAAATTGGATGGATATTGTTGTGGTGATTGAAATAATTATTTAAAGCATTTTTCAGTTGTTGCTACATGGTTGTATGGTGAGGAAGCTCCTATACAATTCACTCCTAGGGTTTTCTGATCTATAATTTAGTAATGCTGTTATAAAAATCATATTTTTCTTACTTGGGTTTGTTAAAAACACAAGCATGAACGGTTGCAATTTTCAAATCACATTTGGGACTGAATATCTTCCAGGTCAAAGATTGCATGAATATACACGTGGGTTCTTCTCCATTAGCATTGCATGCTGATTCCACTGCTACTATTCTAAACTTTCCTAAACATTCAGTTGGATCAGCTACTGTCATATTGAATGTGTTGCTGAATTCTATGAGCTGAAATGGAGTGTCATTAACAAATATTCTTGGTTAAAGTAACCGATTTCAGTGCTTGATGGTTTGATTGCTGTGCAGATAGTTGCCAAGAAGCTGGACAAAAGACTTTTTGATCTTGGAGCAAATCGTATCATCGAAAGAGGGCTTGGGGACGACCAACATCGTTCAGGGTACTATGTTGCATATTTGGATTTTGTTTGCTAGGATTGAGTCATGTCTTTATGCATTGTTTATTAAGTTAGCTTTCTGCTAGAATTTCTTCATCTGTTGGATGAAATTTCATGACATACAATTTTTGTAAAGATAAAAGAGGACTATGAACTTCGTGTCGACCTCTATTCCCGAGGTCTACACATTTGGGGATGAAAAGAACTTTATGTCCTTCTGTAGTTCAACATACGATAATGATAGAGTAGTTAAGGATTCTGTTTTTTTATAGTAAACACTTTAACTATGCGAAGTTGCCAGGCAATAACCTTACAACATAGTTATTGAGGATTTGTAATGTTCTAGGATGTATGGCAATATTCAGGTTGTTGGAATATTAACGGTCTTCTTTTACGTTTTCCATTATTGCATGTAGGTACGAGGGCATGGTGTATTGCATTATGTTTGTCCTTACAAGTTATGACTTACAAGTTAGGATCCAAATGCATTTAATGTTTTTTTGTTAACCAACAGCTGAATTAATAATAGATGGAGTTTTCTATCAACATATCACAATGCAACACTGAGATCATCATACAATCCAGCTTGAAATAATGTTTTTGGATCGAGCAAGGAAAGCAGATTTCTTGTTTGAGAACATGTGGTTCTCATGTCCAACAGTCAAAGATTGTGTATAGGATTGGTTGAAGCAGGGAGATACCATCTAAGGCCATGCCATGTATAAATTTACTGGGAAACATAAATTGGTCAAAACCAAGCTGATTTCTTGGAAAACATTTTAATATGATGAGTGAACATAACTGTTTATGGAGACATCTTTTACGAAATACGCGTGCAACAACAGGAAAAACTCCAAAGCTTATTAGAGAGGACACTTTCACCTCGGAAATGGAATGACAAGGGCAGATCCGTAATGAGAAATCAAGAAAGAATCTAATAAAATTGCAAGAGGGGCTCTTGGCTTTCGAGTGAAATTAAAATATGTACAGGCGACAAAAGTCAAGAGCAACTTGGATTAATGAGGGTTGTGCAAATGCAATGCTTTTTCGGAAAATGGTCCTCCACAGATAGAGCTTCAACATAGTTCAGCATATTCAACTTCCAAATAAAAAATTACTTGATTCCAAAATTTTGACTACAGTTACAGATTATATAAGGGGTCCTTTAAAGAGCTTCAGATAAGCAGAATCCAATCACAAGCACAGATATAAAATCAGATCATTGCAATTGTATCTGACCTGCCCAATACCATGTTTCTCAAAACTACATGCATTCAACAACTACTTGAGGTTGTCTTCTCCATAGTTAGCATACTCGGCGATTACTTGCCGAGTTGGTGAGTACTCTCCAAAAAAAATCCCAAACGAGTACCCTTCTGAAAAACTCGCCACCCGAGTTCTCGCCAAGTTTTGGCGAGTGCTCGCGAGTATTACCGAGTTTTGGTGAGTGTTCCCGAGTATTTTTCAATGTCAATCATCATAAATTCATATTACTTATCAGCCGGCTGTTGTATTCGCATGATGATGCGATTTTGTATTGTATTTGTATTCAAATCTAATAGAAAACACTTCTCCAACATTTTATGGGCTCATTTGACACATTTTGTAGCTATGTGTTGCTTAAAATTTATGTTTTTAAAAGAAATTTGCGTATTTTTTAAGTTGCCGAGTATTCCCGAGTATTGGCCAATATTGCCGAGTTTTTGCCGAGTCAAATGTTTTTTGGTCTGCACAGTATTTGCCGAGTACAAGTATTATGCATTGTTATTTCTGCAGATACACAAAACAAAGTGATATTTCGCGTGGACGAACTTGGTTTTTCCACAGGGAACGCAAGATTATGTTGTATACTGAGCGTGCTCATTTCTATCATAGATATAAGGTGTGTTCTATT
This sequence comes from Taxus chinensis, assembly GCA_019776745.2. Taxonomy (NCBI): domain Eukaryota; kingdom Viridiplantae; phylum Streptophyta; class Pinopsida; order Cupressales; family Taxaceae; genus Taxus; species Taxus chinensis. The sequence goes on from JAHRHJ020003152.1 coordinate 107,538, forward strand.
TTAAAGCAAACTAGAACACATTTTCCCTTTATTGTTTGATATTTGTTTATAGGAATTGGTGTGCTTTGATGCAGATCCGTGGTATACAGGATTTGATCTATTATTCTCTTCCAGAGAGGAATGATTTTTATGCCGAGGTAGTACTTCACAGCTTCCTTGATTCTTTTTCTAAATGAATTGTTATTTGCACAGGGTCTTTTAGTTTATGTCCTTTTATGATTTTAGCAGCAGATGTTCTTAACCCTGTTATCTCCCATAACTTATATTGTGACTACTTTGAAAATTTACTATAGCGTAGTTGGTTCTTCGAAATCGTGATTTTGTTCCTTAGCATTTAGTTCTGAACCAGGGTGTAAATGCTCTTGGTTTTGCTGTTGTTTTTCAGATTTCCAATATGTTTGAAGGAGTTGATAACCCTACATGCACTGTTCTATTTTCACGCTTTGATAGTTTGCAAGTAAGAAATCTTGTACCCTTCCATTCTTGTGTTGACTAACACTTCTATCAAGAGTTTTTTGATTCCTTGCTGGGATGCTGATGTGGTCCAAATATGTTTACAGCTTGAGAGAATTGTTGGAACATCTTCTGCAAATAAAATTTTAAATTCTAAGAAGCAAACATTCATATTCTGCTAGAGAGGAATCTTGACGTGCCTCAATCAAAAAAGTGCAGTCTTGATATATCACTAGCATGTGCTTTTTGTCATTACTTTCAACATATTTTTTCCCCAAAAAATGCTTTGGGTGCAATTTATACGCAGATGCAAGGTTTGCTCCAATTTTGCGTTGTACGAAAGTTAGAACGACGTTCAGAAGTCCAGGATATAGATTCACACTTAAAAATCAATTTATACTCCTATTTATTTTTAAGAAAAATTTATTACAAGTCATTATTGCTCTCAAGTATTGCTAACTAATCGGCAATGTCATTGGCCCCATAGTTCTGTGGTTGCAATCTGGCAGTAATGCCAATGTTGTATAATGTGCATAGGTGTGGAGTTAACCAGCCACTCTGTTGTTTAAAAGGGGTTTTCCAATCCAAAAAACTAATTTTTAATCCCGTAACTAGTGTAATACTGACCTGTTATCTTGGGTCGTCATTTTATATATTACTTACTTGCAGCAGTCTAAAACATATTGTTCGTAAACATTCTAGCATTTAGAAATAAAATTGCTCGACTATTTCTCAATTCACTTTCTCAATAAATCAGCACCTGCCCTTATATATATATATATACAGGGCAATAGTGGCATATCTAAGTCATGTTTGACATGGTCCTAACAATTGTTGGGTTTGGTATGGGATACAATTCTATAATGCAATTTGAACCACATTTTACATTTATTCTGACATTCCATGCAAGTGCATGAGATTCAAGGATACTCGTTATGCTTGGTTATTGTAGCATTTGAGACTTGTAAATTTCACATCGCTAAAATCTGCAAATTGCTGGGTCGATTCATTTGTGAAAATGTATGTACTGGCAATGTATTGACACATTTAAAATCACGAGCAGTAGACTATGGTTAGAAAGCTAGAATGTGTGAAGGTAAAATCGAAATTTGATTGCATGTTGGCAACTTACCTGATCGAACCATTTTAAAGAATGTTTTGACAACTACTCTCTTACTTGAACTTGGAACTATTGGAAAATCAGACCCCACTTGTAGGTAAAATTAGAACAATATATAAGATGAATGGGAAACCAAATCTTTTTATGGACTTCCATAATTGAGAAAATTGGCATTTGATCAGCCAGGATGGCTGTGATTTATAACCGTTTTTTTTTTAAATGATAAATAAAATTAAAACTATGCAATGGCATATCTAAATATACTTGGAAACTCTTTAAGTCTACATAATTGACGAGTATTGTGTAGCGACCAGTTAATCTAGAGATTGGACTAGTTGCCATACAAACCTTGTCTAGGTTGCAGGTTGCATCTAGTAGTAGTATAATATTACAACTGTATAATTTGAAAAACAAAGGCAATACAATTCAACTTAAATTATCATGATGTCAATGCTCTTGTTATATGACTAGAAGAGTCGCACTCAATTAAAAATACTATAGTGTTCGTGGCTACATGATTCTCTCATGTTTTATACAAACATCAAATTTTGATGAGAAAAAATTAAATAAATATATTAGAAACTTGTCGTGATTTGTAAGTCTAACTTTCAATGAGTCACTAGTCAAAGAAATTTCTTAATCGAATTAATAAATCAAATAAAGTAAAAAAAGTTATTTTTTAAAAATGTTAACCTAAAAGGTCAAGATTTATATTGAAGTATATTTGAGTTTATTTTGACCATATATTTATGTGACATGACATGTGAGAAGTAGATTTGACCACCAGGTTATTATCCTTTCTTGATCTATGTGAAGCGGGGAATAATACGTCAAAGTTTTGCACCAATCAAGAGTTAAATAAATATATTTTCATTTTTTTTTTGGGTAACAAATGTACAATTTTGAATTTTAAGACAAAAAATCACTATAAAAAATGATTGGTTTAAAGTGTAAAGTTATAATAACTAGTTAGGTAGAATTGGATGCATTAGCTCAAAGCTTTCATCATGAACCAATAAGGTATATTTTTTATTCAACTTTCAAATTGCTCGTCCTTTATAAACATGAAATTGATTAAGGAATGTGACATATTCTCATAATTTAGAAAATATATATTGATACTTTTACACATTCAACTTCCTTTTGGCAAGGGTTGATGTGCCACACACATACACACAATGCACGTGCGCACACACATGCACACACGTGTACACACACGCACACACGTGTACACACGTGCACATGCACATGTTGCATCTGTTACAACGTTGTTCTCTTGCTTCATGACACTCATAGCTTCTACAATTTTGCACAAAAATGCACAAGTTCCTTGGTTAAATTGTGCTTCGCGACACACGTAGCTAATGCAATTCCGCACAAAAAATGCACAAGTTCCTTGGTCAAATTGTGTCTACTTATTATCTTGTGCAAGAACATGTGCAAACATCTTATGAGTCTTCTTGTGCTCGCTCTTAGAACTGCATAAATATAACTTCTTCAGTAGAGCCCCTAGAGCCTTGTAGTATCGGTGACATATTAGACCCTTCTACCAAACTTGCCTCATTAACTTTTGGGCTTCCACAACATTAAGGTACACCATTGTGACAACATGTGGCATTCATGTAGCCTCCACACATCACATGCCAAACACAAGAACTTGCAACACTTTTGCATGCTTCTGCAACACCTTACAACATACTGTGCATAAATCTAGTTCAACCCATGAATCAACATCCACGTGGAGCCTCTTGGCTCCTGTATGGCTTGTTAAGTGGCACCTTCTCAGTTTTGTAACATGTTAAGAAATTCATTACAAAATCATCATCACAAGAAGTTCATCTGCCATGCACATTCATAAGTTCAATCGTTACTCAACTTAGAAGATAAAACGAACTGTAATTGTTGTTTGTTGTCGTTGACTTCTTCAGGCCCTATGTATTTTCATGTATCTTGTATAAGTTGGCCATCTCTCCCAAATGTAAGGATGCTCTGCGTATCTAACATTTGACTGGTCATCTCCCAATGTAGGAAGATCAATTAGGATGCCTTACCCTTCCTAATCACAAAAGTTTCCTCTCCTTGTCTTTTGGGTTACTCGTAGTCTAGGTAAATCAACAAGTATGCATTCCCTTTTCACAGGATCTTGCTCTCCTAGCCTCACTTGAATTGTATGAATATTTATTCTACCATATTCCTTTATTTGAATAGAAGTGCCGCTATTGTGTCAATCTCATGTGTTGAATGTTGAATGATTGTTTTTGCATCTATTTACTAGTTTTCATTGCATGTTTTACTATTTGCAACTCTACTTAAGTGGGTCCGCCTAGCTTAACCATTTGTAGCTAAATCTTCCACACAACTACCTAGGCTTAGTTTGGATCATTGGTATCAAAGTTAGAAGTTTAGCGCATTACCTTATCATTAGTTCTTTGCTCAAGCCAAGAGGTTTGGTTTTGGATGCACACTCAACACTTTGCAATATGTCTTAAGCACACACAAGAAGCTTCATATTTCTTTGCAGAGCGAGAGCACCTCAAATGCTTTCAACTTCACTCATAGAACACAAAGTATTGATATTAGACATCAAACCCATGTTGAGCATAGTCATTTTTTTTGGTATCAAGTCCTATCTAATTCGGTTTGTCTTTGGTTTAGTAACATTCGTATCACTCGCAAACAATTTTGATTTGGATTGCCCCAAAATTGGTGCAACAACATTTGTAACTTCAAGTTTAGTTCTAGTAGCTAACAAAAGATAGGCATAATGGGGACCATGGCTCTTCAAGAAAGGGTGAATGATATGTGCACAATTGCACAAAGCTAAGCTAATTTCTCTTTTACACCTCCCGCACGACTTCATAACTTGAATGACATTTTTGGGAGTTCTGAGAGTGTTTTGGAGCTCAGAACATCTCAAAATAGATCTTTTAGGGATGTGCACCTCTAGATCGCAAGCTGAGATTTGTGATAAGTTATTATCTTCCCATATCAAAGCATCCAAAACATTTATGAACACTAAAATTTGGCTTGTGCCATTTGATTAGCTCACCCCAAATTGGCAAACATCGGAGGCATATTTCCTTATTTGACACTCCACTTGATTAACACAATCCAAGGTAATGCACAACAACAAAGTCTTCCTCGGCATCACTCAACTTGATTTTGCCACCCCAAGTTGAGGCGAAGCACCAAGGACTCATTGTGTCCTCTATAAAATGCTTCAGACACTTTTGCTCGTCCATCAAACTTGTCCATCATCATGTCACAACGTGTCAAGAATTTCATTGCACAACCATCAACACTAGAAGCTCAATTGCCACTCACATCCAGAAGAAGTTTAACCATCACTCAGATCGAAAGATAAAATGAGATGTTACCGTCGTCTATTATAATTGACTTATTTTGACTCTATATATTGTAAGACATCCAATAGAAAATCACGAGGAAGGAGAAAAGGAGAGGCCATTAACCTCTTTCTTAATAGACTTTGTCTGGAATCTTGATAGTTGCATGCTTTTTTGTATCTTTTATCAGCCAACTATTTCTCCCATATGTCAGCATGCTTTGTGCACCTAACATATGAATGATCATCTACCAATCCAGATAATTCATATAGTATGCATTCCCCTTACTGATCACAGAAGCTTGCACTCCTCATCTTTTTGGTTACTCACAGTCTATGCAAATTAACAAGGATGTATTCCCCTTCTCATCACAAGAGCCTACTCTTGTAGCTTTACTACACATTGTATGCATATGTATTCTACCCTATTCTTTATCTGAATAGAAGTGACACTGTTAAGCCAATCTCACGTGTTGAATGTATACGGTTGTTTCTACATCTATTTATTAGTTTCCATTGCATGTTCTACAATTTGCAATTCTACTTAAGTGGGCTTGCCTAGCTTGATTAATTATAGATTTATCCTTCAGACAACCTCTTGGGATCAGTACAAATTATTGGTATCACAACTAGAAGTTTAACACAACATTGTCATTAGTTCTTCACACTAAGTCAATAGATTTGGTATCAGACACACACTCAACTCTTTGCAACATGTCTTGAGCATATGCATGAAGTTTCATTGTTATTTATAGATATAGAGCACCCAAAGTTTCTCAGCTTCACTCTTGTAACATAGTCTTGATATTAGACATCAAATTCATAACACATACATTTTTTGCTATAAGTCTACCTGATTAGGTTTTTCATAGTTTCAACTATACTGGTATCACTCTCATACTATTTTGATTTGGATTTCTCCATAGTCAATGCAACATTTACAAATTCATGTTCACTTCCAACAACTCATTAAAGGATGACACAATGGGGATAATTGCTCTTCAAGAAAAGAGTGAATGATCTGTATACTGCCATGTAGATCTATGTTGACTTCTCTTTCGCACATCTCTTGTGCGGCTTCACATCTTGAATAGAAATTTCAAAATATTCCAAAGTGTTTTCAAAGCTCAAAATATCTCGATAATCTCGATACAGGCCCCTTAGGGATGTGGACATGTAGATTGCATGATAAACTTTCTGATAACATATGACCTTCCAACTTCAAAACATACCCAAAATATTTATGCACCCTACAAGTTGTCTTACGTCATCTGATTGGTTCATCCCATATACGCAACATCACAATTAACTTTCCTTGTTTAATGTTCCACTCAATTCATACACCTTGAGGTAATGCAAGACACTAAGGTCTTCCTAGGAATCACTCAATTCAATTGGTCCACCTTGAGTTGAGGCAATGTCACACATGTTTGTGCTCTTTTGTGTAGCTTGTGCATAATCATGTCATTGTATCTCATGTACAAGTACCACATAACATCACATTTTTCTCGCAATATCTGTAGCTTCTCCAATGCCACACTCTTTTTTCACAACACTCACAACTTTTGTGGTTCCACACAAGCAAACTACAACACTCACAACTTTTGGAATCTTACACAAACTCATCCCACAATTCTTGTGGCTCCTACATTTCCACAAAATGATACACTTACCTTTACAACATCTCATGGCAAGGATACAACCTTTCACTAATTTACAACATCAACTATTTGTTCACAGTATCCCTCGTGACTTACTCCCTATGTGTAGTTTGTCTTATCTTCGTGGTATCTTGCAGAAAGTAGACAACCTCGCAACATTGAGTGCAACCCTTACATCATTCCGCATAACTTTGTACTCTTCCAAACCTTTCCTAACACTTATCATCTTCTATTGAGACACATGACACCTCAGTGGTTTTCCCCATACAATCCTTTGCATCTTGCACAACTTTAGGGGAGAGGGGCCAATAGGTGAACAAGGTCCAATAGTTGACATGACTATTGATCACACAATACCCAATAGTTGTCATAGTACTATGTAGTAGTTATTTATTTTTGACATAATAATTATGTAGAGTAGCCAATCACATCATGACATGTAAGACCTCTCACCCATATACAAGTACAAAAATTCAATGTTCAAGCAATTTCACCCATATTCAAGTATTGATTTCCACCATGGTTGTAGTGTAACTCAAATTTATTATTTTAAATCAATTCAAAATATGACTTCCCTCCAATTGAACATTCCAAATAAAAAATATAAGCTAACACAAATCTCAGCCACATATTAGTGAAAAAATCACAATCCCATATGATGAACAATTGATTTTGTGGACCCGTTAACTTAGGGTGTACCACTAATAGCCCCTCTCCCATATAAAGCTACAATTTAATTTTGAGTAGGGGTCTCCATGTCATCATGATGCCTTCTATTTTGTCTTCACACCAACTCTTCCTACTTTTATGTTAAAACCTTTTTCTCTTACCATTTCTTTAACATATTTAATGTTTAGTAACTCTTATCTTGCCGCAACAAAGTTTTTCAACGTTGAAATTTATGGACCCACGTGATATGGTCAAAAGATGTAGATTTGATGTCCGTAAATTAATAGCAATATCTGCCCACCGTTGAAATATCCATTCGACCACATTTTAAATGGTTTACTTTACTCAATTTAAAAACAATTAGGTAATAAATGAGGGACCTTTAAGAAAATGGATGCATGACATGCATCGAATAAAGTATATAAGATAATGTTTAAAGTTGTGTTCAACGTTTTCAACTTTTATTTTCATATTTCTTAAATTTCAATTCCGCAAGAGACCCGACGATAGTGGTTAAATTTGACGGTTCTTGGGTGAATAATATCTTTAATATTATCCTTTCTAAAAATCCTTAAATAATGTTAGATTATAGTATGCATTGAATTCTCTGTTTAAATATATATTTATGTATTTTAATAATTTATAGATAAATGTTTAAAATCTGAAATTAGTCAGATTTTAAATATATAAGATCACTTACGACTAGTTATTATTAAGGATGCAAGGGTTTTACGGTTATCACGAAATTGTCTAAACGGTTTCCTCAAATCATGGTCTCATGACCTTATTAATTTGCCCCTAAGATTTGAAATTTCAATAGTTTTGACAACAATTTTAAATTTATCATACAAACCAGTTCAACTTGCTTCATGTAGACAATGTTAGAGTCAAAGGCATTTACCTTAGAATGTTCACCTGTACGATATTTACCTTCATTATGTTTGTTAAGAACAGCCCACTATATGTGGATTTGTAGCCCAATATTATTTTTGATATTAGGATATGCGAATGAAGTTGTTAGGTATGGAAATTACTAATCTAATGGTATATCAAACATCTTTCCTTGATCTATTGATTGACTAGATCCTTGATGTCAGGGAAGTTCATTTCTCACGATAAATGATCTATGGTCTTGACTAGTTTTATATGATTAGTTATTTCCTTCAATTTATTGGCTTGATCTACCACCTTTACTGGAACTTAGATTTTATTCCTTACCTATTTAAGCAAGGATTCATCAGAAATATTGCATTGAGTTCCATGATAAATATGATATTATCTCATTTGTTTAAAAACACAAGGTTTAGGTAAAGTTATTCCGCACACACATGACAAGCACATTTATATGAAGTGGTTGTTTATTAGCATCTGTTGTAAAAATAGCTTAAATGATCTGGTTATTTCATTTCTAACAATATATCATATTTATATATATCTTATCCAATATCAAAAACCTACGAGGTCAAAGCATGGAAGATACCCTCATGAAAATTTGATGGTCATCTGATGTTTGTTAAGAAAAGATTCAATACAAGTAACATAACTACAATATGTGGTTATGGTGGTGGCAGACATTTCTAGCAATATTATTGTCATATTACAATGAATAGCTCGAAGTATTATTAATTTCAATAGAAAATGTTATTTCTACTTGCATCCCACACACACACACAGCATTATTGGGGCAGGAACACGCACATATCCATTGGGATTTTTCAAGGGGGACACACACACACATGACGATTACACACAAGGGTTTTTTCAATATTATTTTTGAAAAATATGCAAAAATAATATTATCCTATTGCTAATGTGAAATATATGGATAGAATTACTAATTAAATATATGCAACATTTTGGGGGGGATACATAATGATAACAGCAACACACACAGATAAGAGTACAAGACTAGGTAGAGTCATCCGTGGAAGATGGAAATACCTGCCCGTGAAAATGCAATGTTTTTCTTCCACCTAACAATCACACAGATGTTTTTATTTCTTTCTCCCTTGTTGAACACGTGTTGGCACGCATTTGCGTCAAGAAAGGGAAGTTGAGTAGCATAACTTTGATTTGAATAATGCAAGTTTCAAGATTTCTAATCGACCTTTCCTATTTTTGAAAAACTACAATAATTATAACCAACCATCATTACTAATTAAATTATGAAAATGTTTCTTCCATGGACTTATTTCCAGCACACACGCACGCATGCAGATTGGACAAACACAGGCACCATAGCACACATGGTTTTCACATGGGGTCTTGAACATCTAGGGCACTCCTTTCTTTGATGCACTTCTACTCTAATAAGAAAATTTCCCCACATCACACACACACACACACACACACACACACACACACACGAACGATAAATTTGATGGTCATCTATGTTTGTTAAGAAAAGTTTATATAAGTAATTTTTCAATATTATGCATTTGTTATGCTATGAAAAATAATATTGAATTTCATAAATTACTATGTATATCTTTATTCTACTTGGACATCCACACCCACACCCACCCACCCACACCCACACACACCCACCCACACACACCACACACACACACACACACACACACACACACGCACACGCGCGCGTATGATGGTTATATTTTAAATATGTAAATTGGATGGGATTATTATTTCAAATACACATTTTATGCTTAAAATCATAAAAAAAATTAAACAATAATCAAATTCAACCCATGTGCCATTTTTACACATGTAGCCATTTTTATGAGTTTTATAAACCCCATCACCATTACTTAGAGTTACCCGTAGGGAGTTTTCTTAGGTGTGGCTTTATTAAATTTTATATTTATTTGGAAACATTTCTTTCCTTAAGTGTACATGATGTATATCATATGTAGGCAAAGATATTTATAAAAACATGACAAGTGGCATGGTGTAAGAATGTTCTTAGACTCAACATGTACCACACATATTGAAGACAATGGGGACTTGCACCAGACTTAGGGGAGAAATACAAGGTTTTTATGCTTATCGATAGAGCATGGTGGACTTATTGGATCATAAATAACGGCATTTGAAAAAAACTTCCAAAATTTTTATTTTTCATTACAACAATTGGCTCATACTATGGAATCACATTCCCTCTTTAGAATGTAGAAGATTTCATAATTTTATTTTTGTAGTGACTTATCCATTGAGAAGAAGACAAGAGAACAAGAGAATTATGGACTTTTGCATTTATTGAAAACATGTAGACAATGGGAAACAAGGACCAAAAACATGATTTGGAAATTAAAACTATGTACACAATATGTTGTCAGTAGGGTAGTTTTATGCAAATGCATAGAAAGACTCAAAGAAGTAGATAACACTACAAAATAGTGGATTGTATTCATGGAGTTGGCATGTGTCTAATAGCATCAACTGATCAACAAGAGACATGAAATATATGAACTAGTTGAGAATGTGAGGGTCACCTTGGAGGAGAAACATTGATATTATAATTCTATTGAAAGCCTAAAGAAGGAAAATGTAATTTATGAACCAAGTGATTTTCTTAATCTTTGTTAAATTTTGGTACATTTGTAACATGAACACTATAGAAGTTCTTCACTTTTTCTCTGTGTCTGTTTAAAATCAAATTATGTACATACCTATTAGGAGTGTTCTCATGTTTGTGCCTTCTTTTTTCTTGACATATCTCTCCAGGATGGCCTGAAATGATTATTTGAGTGTTCCATTCTTCATCAATGTGTAGATTATAAAATTGTGATTCCATTCACATTTTGTATAAAAGTTTGAGATGAATTCTTCAACGCTTTCTTCTCCATGAGAAGAAATGTAAGAATTTCCTTGTTCCTTGGATTGATTATTTTCAGCAAGTTTTATTTAGTAAGCACATATGTCACTACACTTTGTTTGCACATCTGTACCTCGTTATTGGTCCAGAAGTTTCAAAAACACATGAGAATAGAATGGAACAAATTTGTCGAGGGATATTCTTCATGACTTTACATTATGGATGTGAAATTTGGTGGTTAGTGTTCATTTTCACATGTTGGAATGGAAAACAAATGCATTCATGGTGGATGATGCCCATGCTGAAATTGTTGTTATTAGGGAAGTTAGATTCATGTATATCATAAATATTGCTTATTGTTAATGAAATCAATGTTTCAGGTTCTAAATTTTATTTTCCATGTTATATTGGCCTTTTTGAGTGCAGGGAAGTGTTTCAATGTGAGGTACACCTCTGTAGTTGGTATGCTAGGAGAGTATGGCTCAAAAATATGATTGCAAAGGTGAAGGATGTTGAAACAAGGTAGACAATGTTTAAAAGCCTAGGTGAAATTAATTATGCACAAGTATCCTACTGGGAGATTATGGCAACAATTCATGATGCAAACATGTTCATGGAAAAACATACAACTCAATCATCATTCATCGCCTATTAGAAAGATTAACAGGCCCACTGTATTGGCACGTGGGCAAGGTGTTTGCATACAATGCCACATGTAGGTCAAGAGACAAATGGTGCGACATAAGACTATTGATCTCATTTGAAGCACATGTTTCTAAATGAAATACAAGTTTGCACACATAAAAGAGTGGATTGGTTTGTGAATAAGTTGGAGATAATTGTATTTGTATTTTATTGGTGGACCCAAATGTGTAACGAGAATGTATTCTATAGGAACTTCAAGCTTGACAAATTGGAGAACAATTCATCGATGAAATCTCTATGCATCTTTGATGGTGATGTGAAGTTACATGAATTTTACCTTGATGTGGCATTGGTTAAAAGACAAAGCAAGCAAAATAAATATTACAACGTTTATAATGCAGATAATTGTTTTGCAATGTGTGAATGCATGTAGGTAGCCCCAGGCCATGTTTGTAAGCATAAATTGAAAGTTTTTTATTTAGGAAAGAAAATGGGAATGGATATTTGTTCCAAAATAAATATTTCATTTTATTCAACATGTCATGCTTCTACTCGTGTACATATTATTTATGTATTTTTTTACCATCCCTTATTTTTATGAACCTATTAATGGTTTTCATAGGGTTATTTACAAGAATCTTTTTGTGGTTTATTCAGGGTGAAGCCAATAATAGTTTTGTTGACCTCATTGATGACAATGTTGGGTATGATTATGCCAATGACAATTTTGGTCATCCTAGTGTAAACCAAAATGTTTTTGTTGATGTGCATGATCCCAATGATCCCCAAATTGTCAATTCAACATTAGGACATTTTTTTTTGTCAATTTTCATGAGATCAAATGTTGATGCTTGTTTCTCATCAATGGGAAAGGTAACTATAATCATATTTGTATTCATTTCCCTATGAATGAATTTATCAGATTCCATTATATAGAGATGATCTCCGGCCAAAATAATAAATTCCATTACATTATTTTTCTCAAATAGCTACAAGTATTGTCTAATCGCATGAGCTATTCCTAGAAAGCAGTTTGGATTTTTGTTTATTTTTCTAAGCTTCTTGTATACGACCTTCAAGCTTTATGGTGCAAGGCTCGTATATGGCATTTTTGTTGATACATTAAACATATTCAAAATGAATATAAGAAATATTAATAAATAGAATGATCATAACTTGCATAGTCTTGGAAATTGACATGATGTGGGTCATTTTTTGTGATTTTAATTGTTTATTACCGATAAAAAAAATTAGGTAGTTATAGATAATGATAAGTTGAAAATTTAGAAAACCAAATAATTTTATAAATAGTTCTCTATAAATGTGTGTATGTGTGCAAGAAAATTGGTAACTTACTTGTATTTGTGTTAAGAAATCATACAAATAAGTATAGAAAAATAAAATTTACAGCCACATGAAGGAGTTAGGCCATAATTTTTTTTTTTGTTTTTCACAGGGACAAGTAATTTAAAATTCTAGGTTTGGTTCCCATTACAATTTTGAATGAAGCAAATATGAAGTTAATATACACATTTAAAGGTATGATATATATGTATATAAAATCATTTGTAACTCAACCACCAATGCTCTAGATTCTATTTATTATCGGTCTTATTGAATTCATTTTCCTGCTACTAGTAAATGTTTGTGAGTGGTCATGTAACAATTACATTGATAAGGGGAAAATGAGAAGCATTCCAAGAAGCAGTAGGATGGTGAAGAAGGAGATAGAAGAAGGAGAATTACACGAGAAGGGAAAATTTGTGGGGGGGGGATAAGAAATTGTCTTAACATACTTTCAAAATAGATCTAAAAGTAAGTCGTTGTCATGTAATATTCCCAATGCCTAAGCTAACCTATTTGTTGATAGTTGTGTAATTATCGCAAGTGTTTGAACACATGAGATGTCATTGTTTTCATTTTTCAGTGGAAATCACAACTATTTTCACCTACCTCCTAGCCAAGCATTTTCTTGGGTACTGAAAATGTCAATGACAGATGGTTTGTCATGTGAAACTGAAGAGTAATTAGATGTTTCATAAGAAATATTTACATGATTCTTTGATTCCACACTACTTTTGTTTCTCATGATTATGTTGATCTATCGAAGAAAGAAATGAAAAATTTGTCAGAATTTCAACAATAAAAGGAATCAAATTTATAGGAAAAAGGTTGAGAATTTATAAGTTGGACTATATTTTAAATAAAGCAGGTCGCATGTGGCAGGAAGTGCACAAAATGAGAGTGGATTCGAAGGGCATATAATAGGCAAAGCAAAGGGAGATGGCCAACCTAGTTAAAATCCACAACATCACAAATCCCTTTTTGTTTATTAGTCACGTATGGATTACATGTCATTTGTGCAAATTGTTTAAAGGAGAAAGGGGGTACATATTGGATGAAGGACATATGTATAAAGTTGTTCACATTTTGATCAACAATCCATACTCTATATGCAATAATTATTCCTTCCAACCATAAAGGGAAAACTATATGTATTGTTACTACATGAATATACATGGTACTAGTTTCCATTCAAACGCAAGGATAGAAACTTGAGTCCCTTCCATAGGAATCCTTCAGTTTCCTTTCTTTTTATATATACAAATTCAATAAGAATTTAAAGAGAGAAATTTTAGATAATAAACTCTACAGGGGTTCCTTTGTACTTTGGAGGTGTGTTAGCACAATTTCCATTTCCTATGGGAAATATAAAGCAAATTGGACTACTATCAATTGTTGCAGTAGTTGCAACCATGTGAATAAATTTGGCCTCATCAAAAGGAGACATCACGACCATGTTGAAAAAATAAGCCACATAGGTGATATCAAAAGCTCCACGATGTATTGGACCATCTGCTACCAACCCTATTATATGCAATAAAAATCTCACAATGAGCTTCTACAGGGCAACACCATGAACCACTTGTAGACATCCCCAAACATAAAGTCTTATGCTTCACAATTTACTCTAGAGCTTGAATTCTCTTAAGCATAACATGATTAATTGATATTTTAAATGATTTAAATTAACACATTCTTCAATTCAATTTGTTTCTATTTTTTTAATCAAAATACATTACCTAATCATGGTTTTTTGTAAGAATGATGGATAAATTACACACAATGGTTTCAATCATTTTGTGGCAAGTTCTACTGCAAGGGTTAGTGTGTGCTAATTTTTAATGTCCACATCAAAATAACATTATGGGAATCTCTTCTGGAATATATTAATGCTTTTTGCCCCCACCATTACAACATGGATACCTAAAAAAACTCATAGTTAGGTGTTGACCTATTGTTTGTGACTCAAGGCACCTTTATAAAAAACTAACATAAACTAAGAAAAAATGATTTGTTGTAATTGAAACAAGGATTCTGAAATGGGAGTTGGAGATGAGAATCATACTTACAACTTGTGCCAAAATAGGAGTTTTGGAACATGGTACTATAATCATACAAAAATAATCAAGTTGTGGAATCTGACTTTACAGCTACTAATTGCATTTTCTTGATAGTTTAAAAATCCTTTTCAGCAAATCCATTTTGTGCATATCCCTGAAAGATCCCTAGATGGATCCTCCTTACACTCCAATGAGTTTATATATCAAACAAATAGCAAATAAAGATTTATGTATTTTATATCAATTTCCCTAATGCAGATTTGGAAAATGTGACTAGGGTTTAATAGAGATGTCAATGTAAATCACACCAAATAAAATTACTTTTGATTTCTAATGACTGCTCAGATGTTTGGAGACTGAATTACATAGAAAACTGAACTTATTACAGTCCAAAATAGCCTAGAAAATAGATCTGAAGTTTTGTTATTATTAAGATTGGAAATCTTCGAAAATACACTTCAGAAGATGACAAAAAGTACAATGATCAGTTTACAGTATTATGGAAAACATTTGAAAATTATTTTTAGATTGAAAATACCTCAGAATTGCTGCAAAAATACTTACAACAAGCCTACCTAACTTCTGGTTGAAAATCACTAAAAACACCTTCAAATCCCTCAAACACGACTGAACTGAACCTGGAAATCTAATGAATAATCGCTGGGAATTTCTGAGTGAAATCCCCTCTCAATCCCTCGAGGTTTTCATCCGAAAGATATAAATCCACAAGGGTTTTCATCCTTGGAATTTTTGATAAAATCTCAGAGCTCTTATCAATGCAAAAGATGATAATAAAAATATGGATACTCCCATACAAGTCGACTTGTTTATCTAAAGGGAAATCAGCCCAACTACCACCTCCAAGTCGGCCAATCAAATTATTTCACTCCCCTATCCTGGTCGCATTTTCCTTTTTTGGGCTTAGTGGCATGATTTCCCAAAAATGAATCCCAATGTAAGTCGCACTTTACCCTTTCTAATACAATTACTTTTAATTTGACATTATTAAACTTTATCATTTATTATATGTGATTTTCATAATATATATATATATATTTTAAAACTATAGCACAATATAATAAAATAATAAAGCTTCGTCACCCTAGAAACTCCCCGTTGGCTGTCGGGTAGACAAAAAGGGCCAAAGGTCGTCATCCAAGCTTATGTGGAAAGAGGGGACATTATAGTCCTCCCTCCTCGGAGTTGCTTGCCCACAAGCAACTGTAGCAATGCGGGGTACTAAAGAATAGACTCACCCTCCCAAGTGGCATCCTCCAAGGGTAAATCTTTCCAACAAACCAGGTACTCTTGTATCACCTTGTTCCGCAATCTTCTCTCCCTCTAATCCAGAAGTCCCTCAGGAACCAAATACAGTCTTCCCTCATCATCAAAGGGTGGTAACTCTACTAAAGAGGTCACATGCTGCCCCAATGCCTTCTTTAAGCAAGATACATGAAAAACATTGTGTATCTTACTTTCAGAAGGTAACTCCAACTCATAAGCTACTTGTCCAACTCTCCTCACCACCCTGTATGGACCATAGAAGTGAGGCTTAAGCTTATCCGCTCCACTCTTCTTAAGAGTACTCTGTTTATAAGGATGGAGTCGTAAAAAGATCATATCCCCCACCTCAAATGATCACTCAATCTTGTGCCTATCTACATACACCTTCTGCTGATTTTGGGCATGCTACATATTGTCCTTAAGGGTTTTAAGGATATCTTGGCTATCCTGTAAACACTCTCAAGCCTTAGGAGCTCTACTATCTCCAAACGCCATATCCACGAAGGATCTCACGTCATAACCATACAAAGCTCAAAAAGGGGTCATCCCAATGGACATGTGGTACATAGTATTGTAACAATACTCGCACAAATAAAGTTTCTTGACCCATGCTCTCTGCTTCTCTGAAACATAGTTGTGCAGGTACCCCTCAATCCACTTACTCACAATCTCCATTTTCCCATCTGTCTGTGGATGATAGCTAGTTCTCGGAGTCAACTCAGTGCCTGCCAACCTGAAGAGTTCCTGCCAAAATGTGCTCATAAACCTACTATCCCTATCGCTGAGAATATTCTTCAGAAGCCCATGTAATCTGAATACCTCCCTAAAGAATAAATCAGCCACCTGTGGTGCCTTAAAACTCATGGGGATGGAAAAGAAGTGCCCATACTTAGTCAACCTGTCAACTATCACATAAATGCGATCATAGCCCTACACAATTGGTACTCCTGTAATGAAATCCATAGATATACTCTCCCACTTCTGCTCTGGAATAGGTAAGGGCTGTAATAAGCCTACAGGGAAAGTATGCTTGGACTTGTTTTGCTGACAAGGCACACACTCTCGAATATACTGTAGAACATCCTCCTTGAGACCCTTCCAAGAGAATCTCTCTCTAACCTGCTTTTATGTCTTGAAATAACCTAGATGTCTTGCTAATGGTGCATCATGGAGTGCATGTAGAATATTTCCCTTAAGCTTAGATTCAGGTACTAAATAAATTCTACCCTTATAATAGATCAAATCATAAATTACCTAGTAGCACCCATCCTAAATTTTGCCATCCATGATCTCACATGCTAAGGTGTTCTTCGAATACTCGACCAGTAATTGAGACTTCCAATCTGCAGAAATCTCACTCATAGAATATAAGACAACAATATGGGGCCTCCTCGATAGTGCATCAGCCACAACATTCTTCTTCCCTTTGACATACTCAATTTCAAAATCATAGGCCTGAATCCTGCTAACCCATTTCTATTGCCAATCATTGAGTTCCTTCTACTCGAAGAAGTACCTCAAGTTGTTATGGTCGGTCCTCACTACGAACTTCCCTCCCACCAAATACTGTCTGAACTTTGCCAATGCATGCATGATGACGAGCATCTCCTTGTCATAGGTAGAATACAACCTCTCATTCTCCCTCAACTTCCTACTCTCATAGATAATGGGATGATGGTCCTGCATCAAAACTGCACCAATACCTGAACCCGAAGCATCACACTCTAAGATGAATGGCTTAGAGAAGTCCGGGAGAGAAAGGACTAGACATGTGCTCATCACCACCTTGTGAGATCTGCTCATCATAACCCTCACAAACCTCTATCTGTGCCTCATCTGTCCATCTGTATCTGCTGAAGAATCTACCTCTACATCTGGACATCTTAGATAACCTCAATAAGATGCACCTTGCCTTTCCCAAGGCAGTTGTGCATCCAGGCTCCTAGTGGTCATCTGAATGCTATCTTGAGGATGTCCTCCTCTCGGAATCTGATGGTATCTTGATCGAAGATTAATCTTCGAAAATTTCCAATTCTCAAGCTCATCATTCTATTTTTGAGTCTCCTCGATCCCATCCTAGGAGGGGGAACACTCTTCTGCTGAGTAGTGGAACGTTGAATCAACTCTTGGAGCTTGTGAAGGGCTTCTTACTGTGCTGCTGTCCACCATCTGGAGAAGATTTGGATGAAATGAAACATTGGTCTGCCCATGCAACCTCTCCATGACTGATAATAGACTCCATCCTATGTGCTGAAGCAACTCTAGGCCCACCATCCAAAAGAGCTCGTAGCACAACCTTCCTCCCCTCTGACATAAACTCTATCTCCATATGTCTGAAATCCTACACATACCTCCCCAAGACTGAAGCCACTAAATTCCCAAAACTACATCTATCTCTCCAACTCCAACTATGTAAAAATCATCTGTCAATGTGTAGTCCCCTAGCTGGATACTAAGATGTGGGATTCGTCTAGTGCAACTTAGAGCAAAGCCATCTGCCACTCGTACACTGAACCCCTCAAATTCTTCAAATAATCCCCACTTCATCACAAATCCTTCATCAAGGAAATTGTGTGTACGTGACTATCAATCAAGCAAACAACTTGCTGGCCCTTAAGCACTCCTTTCACACGAAAGAGATGATACCTAGGGACTCTAGAAACTGAAGCAATATCTGAGCCTGATCCATCTCCTAGCTCTTGGTGCTGATGTGCACCATGATCACTGTCCTCTGTATCTGTATCTGTTGAAGTGCTACATCTGAGATAACTTCAATAAGATGCACCTTTCCTTTCCCAAGGCAATTGTGTAGCTGTGAAAAAATCCTTGTCAACTATAGTTCCACATCTTTGCTGAATCGGTCAAATCTAGCAATCAAATTCTGATAACACTAAACTCCCTATATGACAATGAAAAGCATTACCACACATCTCTCAGGCATCTCAGGAACCACTGCAATCCACTATTTGTTGATGTAAGAATCAACGTCACTCTGTCGTAGCTGTGCCAAATCCCTGTAATATAGTTCCACATCTTTTCCGTCAAATCTGGCTAACTTCTCACTAAACTCCCCATATGACCGTGTAAGTATGTCTCTGTGTGAGTGCCACCAATCATATGCCACTCCCTCCAAGTGTAGAGTAGCAAACTGAATAGCCCTGCTCCTGCATAGGTTTGAGAGTGAGGTATGTATCAAGCTTGTGAATCCATGCCCTGGCACTAATCTTTCCATTGCCATCGAAGGTGGAAAGGGTCACCTTATTGGTAACCTACTTCAATTCTTTGTTTTTCTGGGTCCTAGGCCTCTGTGTTTGCCTGGCTCTCAAGCTTTCCCTTTTCTGCATACAATACTGGTGGAGGGGAAAGGCGTTTTGTACCTCTTCTGGTAATGCTCTCCACTCATCATGAGCCACCATTACATTATCCTGAAAAGGCTATGTCTTCAAGTGGGTCCTTAACTAATGGCGGCTCCTCCCTTGGTAGGAATCTAGGTTGCATAGGTCGATCTGCAGTCCTCGTGGGTCTCCTTTCCTTTGTATATCTCCTATCTCGTGGAGGGGAACCCCTTACGCTGCCCACTTTTGTAGGTACCCGGCTGTGCCTTATGTGGCTGCTAGCTATGGATGCAGATATTTCCCTTCTATTATGCTGATTTCTTGCCCTATCCATAGTCAAATTCTCCATCAGCTGTCTCATGGTCTGAATCATTTCCTGATGGGAATCGATCATTCCACTGAAAAGAACATCTGGGTCAGGTCACTCACGTTTTGGAGGAGTGTGTGCTCCTTCTCCTCTATCCATGATTTTGGGACTACCTTCAGTATTCAGATTTGTTTGACTACTGTGCCTGACTCCTTGTATAATATCAGTGTGGCCCAATTTCTGTAGGCTGCATAAAAAAACCAAAACAAACCCTCCAGGTGGGAGGATTGATGCTCTGATAGCCACTGAAAGATCCCTAGATGGATCCTCCTTACACTCCAATGAGTTTATATATCAAACAAACAGCAAATACAGATTTATGTATTTTATATCAATTTCCCTAATGCAGATCTGGAAAATGCGATTAGGGTTTAATAGAGATGTCAATGTAAATCACACCAAATAAAAGTACTTTTGATTTCTACTGACTGCTCAGATATTTGGAGGCTGAATTACACAGAAAACTGAACTTATTACAGTCCAAAATAGCCTCAGAAAAATAGATCTGAAGTCTGTTATTATTAAGATTGGAAATCTTCAAAAATACACTTCAGAAGATGACAGAAAGTACAATGATCAAGTTTACAGTATTATGGAAAACATTTGACGAAGAATTTTAGATGAAAATACCTCTAGAATTGCTACCAAACTACTTACAACAGGCCGACCCAATTGCTGGTTGAAAATCACTGAAAAACACCTTCAAATCTCTCAAACACGGCTGAACTGAACCTGGAAATCTGATGAATAACGCTGGGAATTTCTGAGTGAAATCCCCTCTCAATCCCTTGGGGTTTTCGTCTGCGAGAGATAAATTCACAAGGGTTTTCGTCCTTGGAATTTCTGATAAAAACTCAGAGCTCTTAACAATGCAAAAGATGATAATAAAAATCTGGATACTCCCATACAAGTCGACTTGTTTATTTAAAGGGAGATCAGCCCAACTACCACCTCCAAGTGGGCCAATCAAATTATTTCACTCCCCTATGCTGGTCGCATTTTCCTTTTTTGAGGCTTAAGTGGCACGATTTCCCAAAAATGACTCCCAATGCAAGTCGCACTTTCCCCTTTCTAATACAATTACTTTTAATTTAATTTGATTTATTATTTAAACTTTATCATTTATTATATGTGCTTTTCATAATATTATTATTTTTAAAAACAATAGCACAATATAATAAAATAATAAAGCTTCGTCACCCTAGAAACTCCCCCTTAGCCATCGGGTAGACAAAAAGGGCCAAAGGTCTTCGTCCAAGCTTATGCGGAAAGAGGGGACATTACAATCCCGCAATCATGGAATTCCACGAGACCACATTTGTTTGAGGAATTACATCAAATAGTTTATGTTCCTTTACAAAAAAAATCATTTTCTACATATCCTACAGTCATTGTAATCCATGAGAACACAATTCTTTAAGGTATTTTGTCAAACACTTCACGTGTGTTGCAACTACAACATCTGACATAATTTCTGTATCCTTTTTTGCTTTGATTGATGTCCATACCCTGTTCCAAAAGCTCCCATTTTGCACAAGCTAGCAGTACTCTAGCAAATATAAACTAATTAAGTTGGAGACCTATTTTTTGCACACGGTGAAACAATGGGATTGCCTCATGAGGACACTGTACGTACCCAAAATTGTAAGGTACTGTGCTACGGAACAGCGTAATAAGTGCCCCAATGATGATACAGGTCTCCTCACAAGGTGTTTGAGATCCGAAAAAGCCCTCGGGGTATGCGTTAACATCCCGCATGCCCCGCTTTGCCCCCGCGCCCTTTGTTTTCCCCCTTTTCCCTCTTTCCTTGGCCTCTTGATCTTCAGTGACGAAACCGCCGCCCTACAGGGCGGCGGTCTCGTGACCGCCGCCCTGATCAGGGCGGCAGTCCTGTAACCGCCGCCCTGCTCAGAGCGGCGGTCCTGTGCGCGTTTTCTAGAACATTCTTTTGACGTGACTCACGTGAAATATCACGATTCACCAGCTTTTCCTTGCCGACTTAAGCTTGCATTTATGTTTTTGGTCCCCTGGAATAGTGTTTTTCCTTTGTTTATTGTTTAGGAGTTCAGTTTGGTTTTGATCTTTGGGTGATTGAATTCCTATAAATGCATAGCTTGTGCTGAGGCAAATGGCCACCATTTTTCCTTGTTAGAGTCTTCTCATTTTCAGTGGTTTGGTCTGTTAGTTTGCTTAGGATTGATAGTATAATTCATTTCATGCTTGGTTAGCATTGTCCAACTGTTGGTAAGCCACATATCCAGCTTGTGCAAACAATGTTGCTATTTTATCTAATCCACTAGAGTAGAATAGCTTAGGAAGCCATTAAAGTTGCAGGTTTTGCTCTTCAAACAGGATAGTTTCAGGTTCTGGACGCATTATGTTGCATGATTTGCAATAGATCCCGCTAGGAATTGCATAAGCCAAGCTCTGTACTCTTGCGCTATCCCTCTCCTATCCGCGTTCTATTATGTCTGCATTATGAAGGTTGTCCCTTGTTCCAACACCTATTCCTGTTGATGCAAGCATTACACGCTTTTCTGGATCTACGTGAGCACAAAGAACGAAGAGATCATACTGAGGGGACAAGGTCACACACACCATCGGATTCGCCACTGTTCTGCGGAATCCAGGTTCTAGCTTTCAAAGTTCTAGTTAGAATCATATCAAATAGAGTAGTTAATTGCTTTATTTCAGTAAATTCTATTCTCAATATTGTCAGGGAAGCTGTGGGGATTGATAGTTTCTGAGAAACTATGATTCATTCCTCACTTCTGAGGTAGGATCGAGAATCTTGCAAATAGATTAGTTATTTCGTTGTTTAGAATAGATATACAAATTGCACAGACAAATAGCTATACTCGACTATTTTGTTTGTTTTTAAATTATTAGTTTAGCTGTTAATTCTAAATACTTTAAATAGCTGCTTTCTTAAATTCATATAAATCATCAGAAAATACAAAAAGAAGTCATATATGCTATAAATGCGTTTCATATACTTAGAGTTCACTTTATTGCAGTTTATCTATATTATTGCTTTCGTATGACTATTACGGGACCTAGGGAGCCCAGAGAATACATTTTCGAGCCAATCGTGCCTCAACCCAATCTCACAACAGCAATAACTGATATTGACCAGAATCTTAGAATCCGGGTCTTCCAAACAATAACAGACTTCCAACAGGTCAGATCTCAGTTAAGAGGATTAAACATAGAAGACGACCAGGCACATGCATTTTGGTCAAGTCAGCCAAACTACAAATTACCCTAGAAAAACATCCACATGACTATAGAAGGGTTTGAAAGAGAACAAACATTCGGGTGCGATCCTTTAGTTCCATAACCAGACGCAGGAGACACCCTCGTAGATATAGATACCAGCTTAAGAATCCAAGTTGCGAGAACGCCTGTGAGGTATTCTGAGAAGATTGCACAACTGTTGGTTCTAAACATAGAAGCTGAGAAAGTGTATGATTATTGGATACTAGGAATCAGGACTTGATTCTACGTATGACCATAGTTGGCCCACAACAAACACGAACCTACGGTTGTGATCCACAAATCCCGCAACCCAACGAATCCATAAGAGAATTAGATATAGACACTGGGCTACGCACACTAGTATTTCAGTCTACTCCACTTCCACCTATTATCATTGAACAAATATCCTTCCTGGACATAGCAGCTAACAAAGCTAGAGAATTCTGGACTAGGCCAGAGAACCGTCCATAGAGTTGACTATATTTACCATTCACCATATGACCCTATCCGGAGAAAGATACGAAACTATACCGGGTCATTTTCCACGTATTCCACAACCCATAGATCGAATCACGCCAGAGCTCGATATTGATTGGAGCTTTTGAGCAGTCATCCTTGCCGATCGATCTATCACGCCAGTCCAGGTTAGAAGGGCCTTCTTTGCCTTAGATTCGTAGATTCCATTAGTGCGCGTCGAAGACATTAGACTGCCTAACTAGTCTGTCCATATAGCACCCATATTCCATCCCCACCGGCTGTCTCGGCACGACCTCGGGAGGTCGGGTACGCGGAAGAGTCACTTGTAGATTCCCACGCTCGCTTGTCGCTTTTCCGACGTACAGACACCCATAGCTTATGTATGCTGCAACATTCGTATTCCACAAGAAGCTTTCTTGTTTTTCATTTGCTCAAACACTACACGGGCATCCGCCAAACTTCCACACTTGGCATACATGGAAAAAAGGTTATTGTGAGTAGTGGATGTCAATGACAAAAACACTTTGTGTGTTCTGTGGTGATGTGAATTAAATTATTCTTGAAAATATCATAGTGCATGGAGTTTCATTGCAATGCATGGCATTGACATGGAGCAGGGGATTTGAAAGGCATTGTCGGGCATGAAGATTTTGAAAAACATAATTAAATTAACATGTTGACGTGAGGGGTTTGTCAATTACCGGAAATAGTGCCAGCATTTAAGGGTTAACAGAGGATGGCGTGGGACGTACAACGTTTACTAAGCATTACAGGGTCAACTGCCATGTTGGGAGTCTACTTACACTCATTCAATGACATAACTTCTTACATTCTATTTGACCCATTTAGTACACATACTTTTAAAATGGGTGGTGACTTATAAAATGAATTAAATTGTTTTTTTAAAACATGAATTCAACACAAATGTCAATCTTGTACCAAATTGATTATACATAAATAAATTAACCTCAACAGGACTCTTTTTAATTATTTCAGTGCCTTCTAGCTTTCTTGTCAAATGTTTCAATTAATTTCCCCTCCTATTTAAATTAATTTTAAAAATTATGTTTTCACTTTCCAAATAAAATTGTGTTAAGATTTTTTATTTTATCAATACATTTCGAATCATTATAATTTTGATTCCAATTATTTTAAAACAAATTTATTTGGAAATCTGATCTCAATATTCAATTTTTTTTTTTTTTTAAAGCCCTGCCGTTATTAAAAAAGATATATTGAGTTTTATGCGAGTTAATTTGGCCGAAACATCTGCGAAAGATTAAAAACCAAAAAATCTGCGCAAATGAGCTTCCATCAAACATACAATGCAGAACTGAGCAAATTCCATACGATGCTTAAATCAATGACAGCTAAAAAATCTAAAAATCTGAACAGTCGATCTTCTATCAATCACAGGATGCTGAATTGAGTTGAGAAAATTCCATACAAGATTGTGAAAATGAGGTGGCCATAATACAAACAATGCTTAGATCAATAGCCACTCCTAAATAAATTTCAAATAACTACACTTCTTGATATTCAAATGCATATTCCAGTAACTAGGCGTCATCATAGAAATGACGTCTTCTCGTCATGTGCAGGGTGGATCCTTACCAGCACTATGTGACGGCAGTCATTCAGAATGAAAGAGCAACAGATCCGAGCTGGACGGGCTCCACAGGTCACAAAAAAGATGATGAATCTTTGAATTCGCTATGGGGAATCGACCGCGGCACCTCCGACCTGCGAGCCTGCATAGGACCATCCCGTCGCGGACTCGGGGTCGAGTGGCCTCTGGAACCGCCAGGTCGAGCGTTCGAATCCCTCTGCATACGCAAATCGTCCAGAAAGTGAAAAGGCAGAGAGTGCGAGAAGGGAAGAAGGTGGTTCCCATAGAGAAGACAAATCTGCAATTTTTTATTTCTTACGGGATTTCTTGTTTATCTTCCGCCTGTACTCCTTCGAATGGCGATCAATATTAACAACGCAATCGATCAGGTTGGAGTCGGCATAAAGATTTGGAATGGCCATTCTCTTGAATGCTATTATGTTATGCATATCTAACATCTGAGTGGGCATCTCCTAGTCGAGACAAATCAGTTAGAATGCATTCCCCTTCCTTATCGCAAGATTTTATCTCCTTGCCTTTCTAGTTAATTGTAATCTAGGCAAATCGATAAGGATGCATTACCCTTTTGATCACATGAGCCTACTCTCTTAACCTTATTGTGCATTGTATGCGTGTGTACTCTACCCTATTATTTCATTTGTATAGAAGTGACACTATTATGTCAATATTATTTATTGAACGTGTAATGATTGTTTCCACATGTGTTTACTAGTTTTCATTGCTTGTTTTACAATTTGTAACTCTACTTAAGTGAGTCTAACTAGGTTAACTAGTTATAGATTTTTCCTCTACACAACCTTATTGGATCAGTGTGGATCATTGGTATTAGAGCAAGAAATTTGTCACACTACATTGTCATTAGTTTTTTGTTAGAATGCTTGACTATTTGTAACATGTTTTTGACACACACAAGAAGCTTCGTAGTTTTTTTGGAGAGCTAGAATGCCTAGAGCTTCTCATTTTCACTCATGTAGTGAGAGTTTTTATATCAGACAACAAACTCATGCCACAAACATTTTTTAGTGTCGAGTGCCACCTGATTTGGTTTGTGGTAGGTTCGGCAACATTGGTATCATTATCACACTATTTTGATTTGGATTGCGCCAAAATCAGCGTAACAACATTTCTAGATTTAGGTTCATTTCCATCAGACAACAAAAGACATGCAATGGGGACCATTTCTCTTCAAGAAAGGGTGAATGATTTGTGCACAACCACACAAAGATGTGTTGATTTCTCTTTCATACACATCTTGGGTAGCTTCACAACTTAAATGATTTTTGGAAGCTTCTAGAGAATTTTCAGAGCTTGTGACATCTTGATACATGTCCTTTTTGGATGTTGACTTTGATATCGAAAGCTACTTAAGATTTCAAAAAAATGTATGATATTCCTAGATCAAAGCATACCTAGAAAAGTTATGTGTAATATACGTTGGTTTGTGCCATATTATTAGCTCATCCCAATTTGGCAACATCACAATCATCTTTTCTTGTTTGATGCTCCACTCGATAGGTACACCCCAAGGTAGTGTACGACATTAAGGACTTTGTAAGTGTCATTCAACTCGATTGGTCCACTTCGAGTTAAGGTGAAGCATTGAGGATGCATTGTGCCCTCCGCCCAGTACCACACTCACTTGTGCTTTTCCTCACAACTTGTACATCACTTCATCATATTATCTTATGTACTTGCAACTTCTAGTATGAAACAATATTACATTCTTCTCATAGTACTCTTAACTTCTACAATGTCATATACTTGTTTTGCAACACTCACAAGTTATGAAGTTTTGTGGAAGTAAACCACATGATTCACAACTCCTATAATCTTATGCCAACTCAACCTACAACACTTATAGTTATGTGGAAGCATACACTTACCCTTTTGGCATCTCACAACAATAATATAACCTCTCACTAGTTCATAACATCAACATAATTGTTCATGGCATCCCTCATGGCTTACCTCTTTGTGTAGCTTGTTTACCTTCACACCATCTCACGATAAGTATACAAACTTGCAACATTAAGTGTAACCCCTTGCATCATTTTACACAACTTTATACTCTTCTAATTTTTCCCCAATAGTTAACATCTTTTGTTAAGACCCATGACACCCCAACACTTTGCCCAATGTAATAACTTGCATCAAATGTACTTTCTTCACAACCCATGTTGCTTAAATATTCTTGTACTAACACCAAACAATCTTTATGGTTTCCAAATATTGCACAAACTATTCTACAATGCTCTCAAATTATGTGTCTTATCATGTTGCATATGTAGCTTTTGTAATGTTTTACACTTACTTTGCAACACTCACAACTTATGTAGTGTCGTGCAAGAAAACAAACAAGTCTCTTGGCCAAATTATGTCTTGTCACAATCTCATGCAAAACTCACACATACAAATGTATTGTGACACTTCTTGGAATCACTTGCAAAATAATGCAGACTTAGAGCCTCGCATCATCATTGACAACTTGTTCCCTTGGATAATATTTCCTCATTTAATCTTGGGCTTCTGCATCACTAAGATACACCATTGCAACAACATACAACATTCATGCAACCTTTGTGGTATCACACACCAACACATAGACTCACAACACTCTTGTATGCTTCCACAACACCTTGTAATATACTCCCTATTATTATAGCTCATCACATGAATCGACAATCCACATGGATCCTCTTAAGTTCCGCTTGGCTTGCCAAGTGGCACATTCGCAATTTTGTAGCACATCAATAATATCACTACAAAACTATCAACACTAAAATATCAATCACCACACACATCCAAAATGATGCATGAGCATCAACTCTAGAGTGTACATAGGATGACAACATTCAATTTTTGTTTTGTCAGACATGGTCATAGGTCTTTGAGGTCATTAGATGCTAGTTAAGTGTGCTAGTTGAAGTCTAGGTTATTCAAAAATTTAAATTTCGCTTTCCCTCCAAAGTGTAAGTTTGAAATCTTGGAGGCCTATTTTGTTACTTGACTGTGTAAGTTGGCTTAGTTTAGGTGTTTTATGTGTGCTCTTGGATCTAACAAGCTTGAAAAAAATGATGAAATGAGGTCAATGAGGGGGTCTTAAGTCTAAACTTGTTTTAGAAGTCATAAATAGTGTTAAGCACCTAATGAATGGATACGTGTAATCATGTGACCAAGAATAAAAGGTATGTACTCGGTGATAACTGAAGGAAAGGCATATAAATGCTCTAATGTAACTGAATTTACCTCATTCTATCTGTATTGAACCATTTTGTAGAGTTTCAATAACAGAGTAAAGGAGGAGGAAACACAGGTTTTTGATCATTTTTGAAGGATTTTTGTGTTGACTCAGTTTGTGTTAACTTCTTGTACGATTCTTGTGTTTTTCATTGTAAATGTAAGTGATTCTTGATCTCAGAGTGGAGGTAAGGTGATCTCAGACTTGGTTGTGAGTTTATTGATCTTGTCTTGTTCATAGTTCAGGTTCATTACTTGATGATTACCTTTGTATTTGTATTGCAAGAGTTGCATGAAGTCCTTGCATGGAGAAAGATGAGAAATTGATCAAGTTCCTAGAGGTTTAGTATTCAATTAGTTGCACATGATTGAGGAGAGATTGAGAGAGTCTATGGTTACTTAGATCTATGCATTGCAGGTTAAGAGTACCCATTTGAGGGTGAGTTGATAGGTTTTGTGATAGAGACATGTGATAAATGTTGATGTTATACCCTGAACTAGGTGAAAAGGAATTTTTCAATTTAAATGATTTATGGTGGTAGGCTCTATATACTCTGTTTTGTTACATGCACGCATTGAAACCTTAAGTCACAGTTTCATACATGACAATAGAGTATTTGCTTGCATTAGCCATCATTACTAACTTGTTGTGACCACCCTCAGTGATCTAAGGGCGTGTTGAAACCCTGAGACAAGAATTGTTGGAGAAGGGAAAGGCTTCATTGGTAGAAGGCAAGTTCTTGCATGCAAACACTGTCATCACGACCCAAGTGGTTAAATTTTTTGAATATTCCTAAGCTTGAACACATGCAATCTCATTATTGTCATGGGAATCACATGCATAATTCTAAAGTTCACTCCCCTAGAATAAATTTCAAGCCTTGAGAATTTTATAGACACAATAAGCCCCTCGGGCTCTGAGATAACCTATAGGAAGTAGTTGGCTAGGGCTTGAAGGCAGAGGCCCCAAATCAAGGACTTTAGGCATGAAATTTGATACAAGTGAAGTTGGGAGAATCCTTCAAGGAATTAAAAAGGAAATTTAATGT
This sequence comes from Taxus chinensis, assembly GCA_019776745.2. Taxonomy (NCBI): domain Eukaryota; kingdom Viridiplantae; phylum Streptophyta; class Pinopsida; order Cupressales; family Taxaceae; genus Taxus; species Taxus chinensis. The sequence goes on from JAHRHJ020003152.1 coordinate 137,245, forward strand.
TTTATTGGTGGAGATTTGGACTATAACTAATAGTACCTCGACACATTCAATATGCACGATCTAGACCTAGTTTGGAGGGCCATTTCTCAAGGGAAGTAAGAGTTAACCATAGAACTCAACCTTAGGATTTGAGACTTAGTTAGAAACCCTTAATGGGTGCTCGAAAACATCATAATTTTACAATGTAACTTCCTAAAAGTGAAAATATTCTTGAAAGTGTCTGAAGGCAAACCTACAAAGTGTCTGAAGGCAAACCTAATCAAGGGTTCTAGAGCAAAAATTCCTAAGGTGAGCCATAGGGAGTAGGAGAAGGATTTGGATCTTAAAATTTGGGGAAACCTATCAAAGGTGACAAAAGACTACTAATGGAGCTTATAAGGTCTCTTGGGCACCCCTAGAAGCCTACATCCATATATGGTACAAGACCTCATTGTCTTAAGGGGGTTGAGCACAGTTTGTCAAACCAAGGTAGTTTATGCCCTTCATTGTTTTGAGTTCTTTTGTGATTAGACTAACAGTGGTTGAGGTGATTTATCAAGGTACATAAGTGGAAGAATGGTCATGAGGCTTGGGAAGCAAAGTTTCCTAATTTGGAGTAGAGTTTAGACAAGAAAAAAAAGGGTAGTTTGGCCTAAATAAGCAAGTTGGATGTTTCCTGCTCATGATCAATGAATAAAGGTAGTGTAACCATGGAGTAAGGTCTTAATTGCAGGGTATGACCGTGAAGGTACGATTTATGTTGTTATTTTTTAAATTATGCAAGATCTTAGTCATTATAGACCAATCAATTGATCCACAAATGCAGAGTATGATGGAAGTTATCTATTGAAACCATCTTGTGGAATTGAATTGAATATATGCATGATGATATGCTAGGAACAACACCAAAAAATAAATAAAACCATCAATCATCTTGAAAGATGTTTTTTTTAAATAATTCCTCTTTGTAACCATTATTTTGTTATAACCAACTTCTTCTAACTCTATATATTGTAAGGCATCCAATATAAAATCGTGGGAAGGAGAAAAGGAGTGGTCATCACCACTTTTCCCAATTAACTATGCCTTGAAAATATGATACTTGCATGCTTTGTTTATCCTATATTAGTCGGCCATCTCTCCCACATGCTATCCTGTTATGCATGTCTAACATTTGAATGGTCATCTTCCAATCTAGATAAATTAGTTATGATGCTTTCCCTTCATTATCACAAGAGCTTAAACTACCCTTATCTTTCTAGTTACTCATAGTCTAGGTAGATTATTAAGGATGATTTTCTCTTTTGATCATAGGAATTTTCTCTCATATTCTTGTTGCACATTGTACACATATGTACTTTAACCTATTCTTTCATCTGAAGAGAATTGGAATTACTCTTCCAATATCATGTGTTAAATTTGTAATGGTTCTTTTTACATCTATTTACTAGATTTTGTTGCATTTTCTACAATTGCAACACTACTTAAGTGGTTCCACCTATCTTGACTAACAATATTGTTACTTTGCATTACATTTTCTACAATAAACAATTATACTTAAGTAGATCTACCTAGCTTTACTAGTTGTAGGTTTTCCTCGACACAACGTCTTAGGCTCGGTGATGATCAAAATGAGTGATGCCATAAAGTTTTAATTGAAACTAGAGCATATGAAAATAGTTAATTTATTTAGCACATTTGATATATTCATTTTATTTACAATGAATCTATTTTACGGATCTCTATTTCTCTCTGATTGTGATACTGTTTCCAAATTTGCATCTACCATTTTGTCAACTTGTAAAATTAGTGGTGGATTGATTTGTAAATCTCTAACGATTCTTTGTTGTAAATGAGATTCTTTAGAAATATAAGATGAATTAGGATCTTCTTTATGTAGTAGATCATTCTTGCGAGGTCTCCACTTATCAAATAAGTCATAAACTTAAAGCATTTAAGAATGTTATATGTTGGATAATGAGCACTAAACCTGTCTCATCAAATTTGACAATGTGCTCCAATTTGCTTTTCTAAGATTGTTTTGTGTAGAGATGAACATCCATGTGTCTAAGTTTCAATAAGATGATCTATTGCCTCTAAAAAAATTCTATATAAGGATATGCTAGTTTATTATATTTCTATTCCATTGATCACACTTATGATTATGTTGGTCGTCAAATAGGACTTTTAAGAAGAGCAACAGTCAGGGGACAAGAAGTCCCTCCTCTTTAATGGGAGAGGAGAGGTTCCCTTATTCAGAAACGAACTTATTTACAAATATACAAAACATGATTTTATGGTTGAACTTGGATATTACGAAAGTGTTTTCCACAAGGATCATCAATTACAAAAGGACTGAGGAAAGGGAATACGAGGGTGAGCAGAAGAGCAACATGCAGAATTATAGATAGCAGAATAATCCTTTATGTATGCGAAGTTGCAGTGAATTTAAAACAAGATCGTTTGCATTGGATGAACAAGATGAGATTACCAGACACAAAGTTCTGTAAATAACCTTCTTCAGATTCATTAATCAAGGACACAAAGTTCCTTCTTGGTTGTACAAGATCACTATACTCGCAATATTTGAAAATATGCGAATCAGTGAGACTAATGAACTAGGAACAAATGATCTTCATGAAATTAAATGAAAACACAGAGATAACAAAGATTAGATAGACAATGAATGGAAAGCCCTTTTGTATTGATTTCTCTCTGATCTATTTACACTTCCAGAAAATATGCCAAGTTCTTCCTCTTTCGAATGGCGTAGAAAATAGCATTATATAGCTTACAAGTCAGTTACTTTTTGTAACCGTTTCTTTTAACTAAAGAATAGTTAAGGACTGCCAACTCGCAGTACCTCAACCTATTACAAAGAAAACGGAAAAAGAAAGGGAAGAAGAGAAAAGAATGGGGAAAAAGACAGGTGTCCGATCACTGAGAGGGACCCACTGACTTCAGAATCCGCCTGAATCTCTTCAACGCCTCAGCTATGTCTCTGCCACGGGGAACTGACATGTTGGCTGCAGACTGAATCCAAAATCCCAGACACTTCTCCATCTCTTTATCAAACTCGACATGAGTATGATAATCTTTATTTGCTTCTTCGATGGCAGATTGAAGAGAGCAGATCTCCTTCATTTTTTCTTTGGAGATGGAGCTTTCCTTGAATAAATTGTCTTTTACAAAAGCTCTGAACTGAGCTTTGATTTTGCAAGAAAGGAAAGGAAACAAGAATTTTCATCCTGAAGAGACCAGGGATATGTTTGAAAGCAGAGACAACCATGTCTTGAAAGCTTCACCCTTCATTGCCCAAGTTCTTAGTTTCCAAACCTCCTCCAGGACTTTTGATCTTCATATGATAGATTAGAGCCGCAACCTAAATCGGGGAGGGAATATAGAGGAAAAGGGATAAAAGCGCAAAGGAGGAATTAGGTTTGCAAGGCTTCGAGGCAAGGGGTTAGCATGGAAACAATCGTAAGAATTGCAAAGGTGGCTTGCTTCATATATGCCATTGAGGAGAGAGAGGGTGATCATGCTACATTAAATTCTATCTATCAGTTTGAAAAAACAACATATTCAGGTAGGGTCAAGCAGGAAAAAATAGTTGAATGGCATTTGGTTCGCTGGGGACCGGGAGGACACGAATGCGTGAAATGAAAACACGGGTGGCCGATTCGGTGAAACCAGGAGAGGGGGGGAGACGCACACAAAATTCATTTTGGGAATTTGGAACAGAAAACGCGCGAAGGAACGGTTCGGGCGTTTGATCGAAAAGGTGACAATGAGTCTGGAACAGTTTGGGGGAATTTGGAACGCAAGTCGCAAAAGTACGATGGTTTCAGGGTTTTGTTTCGGCCGAAAAATGGAACAGCGTGCCAGAAAAGTAAAAGTGACGCGGGTTCGGGTGAAGATTGAAACGGCCGAAAACTGGAACATTGAATCTTTCCATTGCGACCCACTAGGCCGAAAAAGGATCTGAAGTACGCGATCGGGCGGTTCGGGGCGAAAATTTACAAAGTCGGAGAAGAGAAGTTTGGACCTTCGGGACGAGAAGGCGCGAAGTACGCAGTTGCGTGTTGCGGACCAAAATTGAACAACTGCACGAAAACGTTGGGAACTTGGATGACAGTTCGACGGCGCCCAAATCGGGACAACGTCGGGGGAGGAAATCGAGCCGATCGGGAACAGAACGCACGTTCAGAAACTGGACACGCGAGATGACTCGGCACTGGGAGTGATGACTCCGTAGTGAGAGTGATGGCTTAGTCATTATGAGTTAAATGCCCCTGGAATGGGTCTAGGGTGAGGTGTAACGATGAGGTGGAGGTGTGAGAGTGAAATTAACTTAATTAAAATAATTAAATTAATTAATAATGTGAGGCTGAATATTAGTATAGGATGAAGGGGTCATGATTAATTAAATATATTACGTTAATTTATTAAAGGGGACCAAGGGGAGTGTGACCCAAATTTGGTGTCTACAATCTTCAATAGAGTTAAATCTCATTAAAATCTTGTTCATTATAAAATTTTCCTTTTGTGTTTAATGTCCCTCAAATTAAAAATCATTGTCAATAGTTAAGTTGTTAAAATTGTGTCATTGTAAAAAGTCTGAAAATTAAAGAAAAATTGCCTTACAAACACATTGTTGGTGTTATCCAATGTCTAAAAAAAAATTATTTCACATTGTGGGGAGGAGAAAAAATACAGTACAATGTGGAAACAAATGATATTGAATTTCCAATATAGCTGAGTTAGTAACTTCAAACTGGAGGACAGAGGCACAGGAGGATGGAGTTCGATCAACGACCTCTCTTTAGTCACTAACGACGGGGCCGCACAGAGCTATGTTGGCATTTTGTGGTGTGTATTTTGCTTTATTCTATGATTTCATAGTTATGGTTTCTGGTGTGTTTCATTTTCAGTTGTGTGCAGTGTGATTTTTTTTAGTTTTCCTCTTTTGTGTTGAATATGTGGAAAATTCACATTGAGGGGGGAACATGATCTTAATGTTCCATTTCCATTTCTAACTCTTTTTTAAAATTTATTTTTAGTGATCACTTTTCCCTCGATAATTCCCTGAAGGAAAAACATAGTGGATAGATGAAAGCACAAGGAAAATAAACATCATGATATTTGGGTTATTGGTTGTCCTGTAAAACCATCTTTTGTTGTGGTTATTGGTAAGCCACTTGAAAAACCATCCTTGTTGAGGTTTCTGGTTATCCTAAAAAATCATCCTTTTTTGTTAGTGGTTATCTAATAAAACCATCCTTCAAGGTTGTTGGATTTGCTAGAAATCCATCCGGGTCATGAGCACGCACAAACGACAAGTTGTAAAAGAAGTGCAATTATTTTTCTCTCATGTTCACACTAGGGGCGAATGTTAAGAATTCATTATTCTAATGCTCACATTATATTTATGGAGTGGTAAAATGTAATTATTAGTGTGATGTGGCTATGTGGGTGAGTTGGTAATTACCCATGTAAATATGACTAAGTTAGTTATAACAACTCACAAATATAATTGTTTGTTTATAGGTTGTTTTGGAGATAGATAGATCTCTTATTTTATAGGAAAACTATTTCATATATATTGGCATGTATATGAGAGAAATATACTAACAAAAAATATTTTTGGTATGTTCAAATTTCTCGTACCTATCATCTCTTCCTTCTACAGTTATTTTAGAGGATTTTTGCATCTCCTTTATTGGGAGTTCCCCTTCTCGGAGTTTTGGCACTTCCACTGTTTAGAGACCATCACTGATCCAACTCTACTTGTGGATCCTCTTTCTACTATTGTGGGGGTTGTTGTGCCTTCACTTTATATGGAAATTCTTTTGGAAAATGTTTCCTTCTCGTACTCTGACAGTTCTACCTTTGTTTCATGACCTTGGGTTATTTTACACATGTCTACTAGACCTATGTCACATTTAAGTGGACAAAATTTAGAGTTCTTCATATTGATACCTTTCTAATTTCAGTACACCATATCTATTCTTCCTAAGGGTAGAAATATTGTTCAATGTAGAGGAACTTCTTTAATCTACAGGTGGAAGAACACTTCTTGGAGACTTCATAGAGTTACAAATTTTAGATTAGGTTGTAGGTTTCTTCATTGAACTCTTCACTTAGGAAAACTATCCTTGTGATCTCATCTTGGTTGAGGTACACTGGAGCTTCACATATTCTTCATTCTCTCTAGTATCCGTTTTCTCTTCTCTTCTCTTCTTCTTCTAGAAATATTACAGATTGTACATGGGTACCTTATCAAGACTTTAGTTGTCAAGACCCATATGAAACATATTTATTAGGTTTTTTAGGGGATTCTTTGATCTCTTGTAAGTGGATGATTTCCCCATTAGTTTTTCCTTTATTACTAAAGATCCTTTTTGTACATGGGTACCTAATAAGGCATAGCTTTCAGGACCCATTTATTCTTTTTGACATGCCATACCTCATCCAAAGTTACAATGAAGGGGATGTTGGTGTGAGGTATTTGACTTGTCATCTCTAGGCATTTTCCACTTCACTTAGTGAGTCATATCACTTAGGAAAGATCATAGGTCTTATATGTATGTAGGAGTTATGAAAAATTCCATCATAGAATTTGTCATATGCATCAATGTGATATACAAGAGTTACTTTTTATTTCTGAAACGTAACTCCTTTCTCCCTTTGGAGGTTATTCATGTGTAAGTTGGTGTAGCTATAGGATGAAGCTTAGAATAGTCAAGAAAGCTTCAAAGCTTTCCAAAATTCAACAATGAACCATAATATTAGAGATAAACAAGAACTATATCTTTGCATGCATATATAAACTTGAAATAAACATTCAAACCCTAACATATCTAGATATCTCTCTACTCCATGAAAGCTATGAAAGATGAACCTATTGAAGATCCTAGGAATCAGTTATGCTTGTTTGATCCTCAAGAAGCTTGAGAGTAGAGTCTCCCATTAATGGCTATAAGGCCAAATGGTTCTCTCTATTTACCAAGCTTGATTTTGAGTGAAATATGCAATAGTAAAGAAAATAGCTCAAATAACAATGAAAACTACTAAATCTAGAAATGGCATAAGCTAGTTTAAAAATGGAGGAGTGTTCTTAGCAAAAGGGGGAGGGTATGCTTGTATTTATAGGTTTTTTGTTTCTAGGAGGAGGAAAGGGATTATTTGGACTCATGTGGGACTAAAAGTCCAAAAAGGCCAAATTTCAAGTGAAACTCAAGATTAGAAAGGTGAAATTGACATTTGGAAAGCTAATTAGGGGTCCCAAATTTTAGAAAGTCAACAAAGGTTTAATTATCCTCAGAAATAGGCTAATGGGAGTTAGGATAATGACTTAGTCAATTGCCATTTAGAAGGGTAATTAACGCATGATTTAAGGGGTTTAGAAGAGGTTAAATAGGGTAATTGACTAGATAGTGTAGTCAATTAGTTGGGTATTGGGATAGTTAGTGCAATTTTAATAATAAAGTTGCTGTTGACCAAATTATAGGTGTTTACATTTTCCCCTCTTTGAGGTGGCATAAGCTAACGCCACTTCATAGAAAGTAGACAAACATAAACAACTGTAAATTTTTGAAGGGGTAGAATAAAAAATTATTAAGCTGGACAAATGCCCCCTTGAGTGTTGATGAGGTGATAGAAGAACTCCATGGACACTCAAAAAGATAACAGAAGAAAGAATAGTGTGAAGAGAAGAAAGGGAATGGGAAAGGGGTTGGATAGAGGAGAATAATGATAAAAGATAGATATATTGAGCTATCAGTGAACCAATGCTTATAGTAAACAGTAACATGTCAAAATATTGCTAGAAATCTTCATCATTAGTCCTTATTAAAAATGTAAGCATATGACAAGGGTGTAAAATGACATAAAAATCCATAACACGAGAATGATGTCCATTGATAAACTACCAACTCCATGCAACATACAAAATGTAATGCAATATGAGAAGCAAACAAGCTGACCTTGACAGGGAAACAAGTACACACACATACTCAAACCAACAACGTTTAAGAAAGTTGCACAAATGTTTTTGTTATAAAGATTCAGTTCCCAAATGTTTGTGAAAATGACAAGGGTAAACATTGATGCCCTAAGCAAGGATATATGCGAGGGAGTTTGATGAAGGATGTAATGTCCAATGATAAAGCATTGTACACAATGACACAGTACCATGCAATTTGTATGTGCCAAAATAGTACAAATGAAGCAATCAAGCTATCTTTGTTGATGAGAGGTAGATCCAGACGATCCATGAGTCTTTGTGATAGAAAAAAGTGAAAATGTTAGCCAGATATGATAAGAATACCATGGATGAGACACTAATTTCAGCTGTGTATCTAGGGTTTTACCAATTTTGTGATTTTTTGGAATTTTTTTTTAAATTTTATTTTTTTTGAGGAATTTTGATGATTTTTGCAATTTTTAGATTTTTCATCGGTCAGAAGAATTTAGAAAAATGGAAGATTTCCTAAAAGCAATAAAAATTCCCAAGGATGGAGAAACGAGCGTTTGGTAGCAAAAACATGCCCCGACAAGATGAAAATGGGTCAAAAATGATTATTTTATAAAATAATCATCACGATGGATAATAGAGGAAGTTAGAATGATTATGGACCATCAAAACTATGGAAAATGGGTTGCCCTAGGAAAAAATGACTTAAAAATAATATCACGGCTCGGGTAGTAAAGGTTAAATGAAGGAGTCAAAAACATGCCCTGGGAGGCATCACCATGGTTAAAATATGACTAAATATACCCCAAGGGGGGTAAATCATCACGAATAGTTCATTTGTTTCAAGAGCTTTGCTGATTTTTACTGCGAGTGATTTCTAAGCTACGAGAGAGATGGAACGAGTTTAGAGGCGTACGAGGAAGGATGACACCATTCGGGAGTACGCATAGGAGGATGACGATGGGCCATTTGTGAGTACCTGATCCTTCATTCAATTTTTTGCATTTAATAGAGCATTTATTAGGGTACTTAGGGAGTTGAAAAAATCGTGTGCATGTGCCCTAGGGTGCGCACAAGCATTCATGGGGGCATGTACACATCAAACTTATGTGTGCACACACATGCATATGTTAAAACATGTATGCACACATGGGTAAGACATAAAAAGCAACACGTATGCACCTTCGGCCGAGAAATGGGTGCACGTGAGCGCAACACAAAAAACCCCATGCGTATGCGACATGAAGGGTGTGCATGCATGAGTGAGGTAAGATAGTTGAGGGGGGTTCACACACATAAAAATATGGGCACGTAGGAATCAAAATGGTGCGATGCTACACATGCACATGCTAGAAAGGACGTGCACATGCCCAAAAGGGCACACATGCATTGAAGAGAGGAATTTTGATACTTAGAAGAATGTTAGTTTGATGACTAGGATAGTGTAAGATGAATTTTGACTTAGTTTTTGTTTTTAGAAGACTAGTAGAAGATAGAAGAAAAATTAGTTCTAACACGTACCGTGTTATTTTACAGAGAATGATTGTCATCACTATAGTGAGGGAGCGACATGGCCGTATTAAGGCCATAGAGACAAGCTTCCATAGAAATCATAGAAAGATGATGGACATACCGTTAGAGGTGACTGGGTTATCCTGCATAGCTAGGATGTCCACTGATCACTTTGGATCATGAGCTACTTACAACTTTGGTAGAGAGATGACATAGTGAGAGCCAGTGCTTTCGGATTCCCATAGGAGAGATGACACTTACCTTGGAGGATGTCTGGCGTATCTTGCATGTGCCTATCTAAGGGTAGCTCATTGAGTATATTAGTGGTGATGGGGATATTAGACTCTAATTGAGGTATTTGGATGTGACGATATACCTCGTCAAGGTATGACAATTTACTTACATTGATGTATTGCATATATGAGATTTCATTGCATGCCGGTATATTTGATGGCTCTTGTCAGTGGATTTTTTCTCACTGACAAGACATGTTCCTCATTTTCTATTGGCCTAATTGGTGTGATACGAGATTTATTCTGAGGCACAAGATACTATTGGGGCTAGTACATACTGGAAAATTCATACTAGGACCTACATCTTATTACATACCACGGTTAGAAGAATGTGGGTCCTACCATGCTGCTACAAATATGGGTGTGGGACCACATAACTATTGGTTTCCCAATACGTGTTCTTCGAGTTTAGGATTTGGAGGAGCCTTCAGTCACGGGATGGGTCTCTATTGGAGATGATATCCATGGGCACATGGACAATACTTATAATTATCGCAGGTAGTTTGATGACCTTATACAACATATGATAGTGTGGAGGCCCTACTGTAATGCAATTACTTGTATAATTCAGATTATGAGCAATAATTAAACACCAAAAAAACATGATATTACAGATAAATGATCTCAATATGTAATTAAAATAGCTTCGCCACTTCGATGGGGCAACCTCCCAAACCATACAATAAGACTCAAATGCTCGAATGATGATCAACTACTACCTATAATACCATATATATATTATTCATATGTGATGCCCATCACCAAGGTCGACCTACTAAGCATGAGAAAATATAAATGACATAATAAAATTATATGGTAAGCCACAAGTCGACTACCCATATCCTAATACAAGAAATAGGTTAAGGTGTAGCATGTCCTTCCCCTTCAAACCAACGTTTTCCTCAACATTAAATAATCTTGGATGTAGCTGCAGAAAACCTTCATCCTCCCAAGTCGCATCCTCTATGTTCACATTCTTCCACTTGTTCAGATATTCCTTGATGTCTCTAGTTCTCATCTTCTTAGTACGTGTTTTTGCACAATCTTCTCTGGCTCCAAAATGACTCTTCCTTCCTCATCAAGTTTTGGTAGCTCTTTATGGGCTGCAAATTTCTTTCCAATAACCTTCTTTAGGCATGAAACATGGAATACTAGGTGTATGTGTGTGAGATTGAGGCAACTCTAGTTTATAAGAAACACTTCCAATTTTCTGTTGAACATGATAAGGACCATAATATTTATGAGAAAGTTTTTTGTCCTTTTTCTATTGCTTTAGGGACATCTTCTTGTAAGGTTTCAGACATAAAAAAACCCAATCACCAATTTCAAAATGTATTTCACTATATGGTGTTGATCTATTTGTTGTTTGATCTTGTTTTTTGGCAATGCCAAATTATCCTTCAAACCAACCAAAACCTGTTGTTAATGTTGAATGTGTTCCTCAACATCTCTAACCCTAGTTTTCACCCTTAAGGAAGAAGTGATATATGGTGGATGGTAACGATATAATGCCAAAAATGGGGTCATTTGAGAAGAGGTATGAAAATATGTATTATACCACCATTATGTAAGTGGTATCCATTTAACCCAACGTTCCTATTTATCTGATACAAAACAACGTAGATACCCCTCTAAGCATTTTTTGACCACTTTTCGTTTGCCCATTAGTTTGAGGATGGTAAGGATAATCTGTGAGCTAGCTGAGTACCCAAACATGCAAATAATTTTTTTCCAAAAATCACTCGTGAAAATAGGATCATGATCACTTACAATTATCTTTTGGGTTCCATGTAGCTTTTCAAATGTCTCCAATCAAATAGTTGCAACTGTACTAGCTGCAAATGGGTGTGACAGCACAAAAAAATGGGCATATTTTGTGAGCCTATCCACAACCACCAAAATAAAATTCTTACCCTCTAAACAAGTCAATCCTATGATGAAATCCATTGAGACCTCCTCCCATCTCTTGTCAGGAATCAGTAATGGTTGCAATAAACCTGGTGTCTTAATGGTTTCACCTTTGTTTTTGTTGGCACACCAAACAATCTAATACAAATTTTTTGTACCTCACCCTTGAGTCCTTCCCAAAAGAATTCATTTTTATTCTATTATACATCTTCAAAAACTCAAAGTGTCCTCCAACAGGTGATGCATATAGCTATGCAAGAATCTTATGCTTCAACTCAAAATCTTTGCACAAGTATAACTTGTCCTTGTACCATAGGGAATTACCTTTCCACTCAAAGTTTTTATATATTATAGATCCTTGCTTGATATTTTTTTATTAAAGATTTTGTATCCTTGTCCTGATCCCATTCCAATCTTGCTTCATCTACCCAATCGGCCTTCAACATGGACATTGCACATAATAATGCATCTGTGGATGTATCCCTTCTGGAAAACGCATTGGCTACTACATTTTCCTTACCATTTATGTATATGATTTAAAAATCATAACCCAACACTTTTGTTACCCACTTTTTTTGTTCCTTAGATGATAACCTTTTCTCCAAAAAGTATAAGAGACTATCATGATCATTTTTCACCTTGAATTTTCTACCCATTAGATAGGGCCTCAATTGTTTGACTGCATGAAGAATTAGCCATCATTTCTTTCTCATATATAGGTTTGAGCAGATATTTTCCTTTGAATTTGAGACTCTCAAATGTAATTGGTCTTCCTTCCTACATTAGAACTACTCCCAATCCTGATCCTGAAGCATCACACTCAACAATGAAGTTTTTTGAGAAGTCGGGTAGTAGCCAAAATTGGAGTGGTGCACATGGCTTACTTCAACTACCCAAAGGATTTAGTGGTTGCGTCTACCTAATGGAATGAAATCCTTCTTTAGAAATGCAGTGAGTGGAGCTACGATTCTACCATATCCCCTCACAAATCTTCTATAGTACCCTGTTATTCCTAGGAACCCTCAAAGATTTTTCAGAGTTTTGGGCCTTGGCCATTCCACCATAGCTTTGATATTTAGGATCAACTTTGACACCTTCATTTGATACAATGCGACCTAAGTAATCTACCTCTTGTACACCAAAATAAAATTTGGATGGATTTGCATAGAGCTTATGTTTCTCCAAAAATTCCAACACTTTATCTACATGTTGCAAGTGTTCTTCCCATGTCTTACTGTAAATCAATATGTCATCAAAGAAAACTAATACAAATTTCCTTCAAAATGGACCAAAAACAGTGTTCATCAAACTTTGAAATGTTGAGGGAGCATTTGTAAGACCAAAGGGCATTACCAAAAACTCATAATGGCTCTCATGAGTCTTGAAATCCATTTTATGAACATATTCCTCTCTTATTCTAATTTGATTGTACCACGAACGAAGATCTAATTTTGTGAAATAAATAGCACAATGTAATTCATGAAGTAAGTAATCAATTACTGGAATAAAAAAACACATATTTGATGGTGTACTTGTTTATTTCTTGGTAATCTAGAAAAATCCCTCCATGTTTCATCCTTCTTATGTACCATATACCACTAACAAAGAATATGCCACTCTAACTATGCCCGATGATACACATCTTCAACATTTCTTGCATCCATTTTCTCAATCTCACTTTCATGGGAGTATGGGTATCTGTATGGTGTGATGCTAGGTGGTTGGCTCCCTAGAATCAACCAAATGGAATGATCATGATCCTTAAGTGGTGGTAGTCCCTTTAGAATTGCATTAAAAATAGACGAGTGAGCATCAACAATCTTCTGGAGATCGGGTGACATTAAAGACTTTTTATTTTGTACCTCTATGTAAAATAACTTTTGTAAAAATCCATCTAATCATTTTTTGAGAACCTTCTACATATGATGAGAGAAAATAATTTTTGGATACTTAGCTACCATCCCTTTCAATTGTAGTGTCCTTCCTTTTGAATTAAATCACATGAACAATTCTTAGAAATTCATCTCTATAGTACCCAAGGTTGTGAGTCATTGGACACCCAAAATAATATCTTCCCCTCCTATATAAATAGAAAACATATGAGAGTCTAACATGTAGTATCCCATGCAAATCTTGATACTATGACACTTTCCTATACACTTGACTATCCCACCATCTGCAATCATAACTTGCATTTCTAGAGCTAGGTAAATAAAAAAATTGAGGTGCATAGCTAACTTACTATTTATGAAGTTATGAGTACTCCATGAGTCAATCAACAATGTCACCTTCTATTTTTTAGATATCTAATAACCTTGAGTGTTTGATTACTAATAATTGAGAACACATGGCAAGAAATTGTAGGTTGGTGATCCTCTACTTCAATCTTCTACTAGTTTCCTCAACCCTCTCATATAATTTCAGCTTCCTCTTTATCCTCATTTCCTCCTTCAATATAGAACAACTTATTCTTAGCGCATTTGTGTCCTAGTCCATATTTGGTGGCACAATTAAAACATAATCCTTTTTCTTCTTTTTTATTCCATTTTTTGGGGAATCAGTCTCATTAGCCAAGAAAATGATGGGGAAGAGGGTACTACAATCTCTAGTGTTAGTGAAAAGGATGCCTCCTACTGCAAAGAAATTTTTCCTTTGCTCTACGTGCCATGATTATTGAATAAAAAAGCATGAGTGTATTAAACATACATACCTCATGCTAAATTTGGTCCTTAAGACCTCTAAGAAACATGTCATTCAGATTCCCTTATCTAATATTCTCCATCCTTAAGGATAGGTTCTGGAATTGATGCAAATAATCTTTGACTGATCTTGTTTTATCGTAAATTTTCCAATTAACTAAATTAGTTATCTGAAACACTGGACCTATAGTGCAATTTAAACTCCTTGGTAAAAATTATCTAAGTAACACCTGAGACTATTCTTCTGCCACTAAGCATATAACCATCGATACCATATGAATTGGTATGGTTCAAGATACAAGTATGCAAAGGTCACCTTTTGTCCCGGACAGAGGTTTGATGTAAATCAAATAATTTCTCCATTTGATTTATCTAATTAAGTGGATCCTTCCCATCAAATTTATGCATATCCACTTTTGGCATCATCTTCTGTGGTTATGAATAAGTTTGATTTTGATTGGGATGGAAAAGTGATCCAACATGGTTATTTTGTGCATTATTTTGAACTGAATATCTTTCTTGGTTGAGTTGGGGTTTATTTGGGACAAACCTATCTACCCTTTATATGTTGCATGATATCATCCAACCGCTAATTGATTTGGTCTATGTCTCCTTTATAGGACATCTTAGATTATAGATTTCATAGATCATACTCATGTTGGCTCACCTTATGATCAAACTGAGGTAAACCCTAGAGCTAAGGAGTCTGTATTTACCCCTTTTGATTCTGACTCTCCAATCACTACCCCATATTTATCTGGGGTTTTACCTGGAGTGACATAATTCTGTTTGGCTCTTGTAGAAGGCCCTGTTATGATGTCAAACCCTAGTGTTTAGTGTTTCAATAAAACCTGAATAAGAAAAAACACAAAGAAGATACTACCAATATTTTTTTAGTGATTTCCGAAAATGTAACTGACTTGAAAAAATTCCACAATTTGCAACCTAGGGAGAGATTTTATGAAAAACCCTAAATATGCAATAAATTTTCCAAAATAAATCAATAAAGCATGAAATTTTCATGGAATATTACTTGGAATGATTCACAACTATGGTAAAAAAATATATGACAAATTATGTATGGTTCCCAACATATAGAAAGAAATAAAAAAAATTGTGTTCTTAACCCTACTTTTGGTCGGAATCGCAGCTCTGATACCACTTTGTAATGAAATTACTTGTATAATTCAGATTATGAGAAGGAATAGAACACAAAAAAAACACAATATTGCAGATAAATGATCTAAATATCCAATTAAAATAGCTTCGACACTTCGAGGGGGAAACCTCCAAACCATATAATTAAGACTCAAATACTTGAATGATGATCAACTACTACCTACAATCCCCAATATATACTATTCATATGTTATGGCCATCACCGAGGATGACCTACTAAGCATGAGAAAGTATAAATGACATAATAAAATGATATGGTAAGCCATAAGTCAGCTAATCATATCCTAATACAAGCAATAGGTTAAGGCTGTAACACTTGCCAACATTATCAGTGGGGTCGAGGATAGAGATGACCTCAACATAGTTATGTTTGAGCACTTTTTGATCACCATTCGAGGCTATATCACAAATTTCTACAGGGTAGACCAATGCTAGAGATAGTTTTACATAGTATAGGATGTATCGGGTCTAGACATGTGGTATGGATGTAGAACAATGGAGAGGTTTGAAATGGGATCGCCTATTCAGCAAGATAGGGCTCGAGCCAGTTTTGATGGGATGGTGCCAAAGGTATAGGTGCCTTTGAGATAGATCAAAGACCCCGGGGTTAGTGTTGGGTATGGACCTTGGTATTTGACAGTCTTATCATGTCACCTTACCATTCCACAGGCCGCATGGGATGTAAGGATTTAGGCCGCCGCCTAGAGGAGTATAGCGATGATGAGGGTGATGACGATGATGAGGATGATGGTGATGATGGAAAGGGACACGATGGAAGTGGTGGAAAGGGTCACGATGGTGGTGGTGGATAGGGTCCTCCACCCTTATAATGGTAGGCATAGGTCCAGAGACAGAGGTAGGTTCCTATTGTCTGCTAGATATAAATGCCCCAAGTAGGCATAGCATTTGGTGTTCACGTTCCTATACAACAGGTACTAACATAGAGAGCAACACCATAAGGTCCTCCTCCAGGAGGAGTACTATAGCAGTGATCTCCACCGATAGTAGTATTACATAGTCCATCGAGAGGTGGAGGGGATGGAGATGGAGGTGGTGGAAATGAAGGGGAAGATGGTGGGTAGTTAGTTACATTACAATAGTAGTTACATTAGGTAGTAGTCATGCAGCTCTAAGTGACGGCTGAGAGAGATCAAGCTAGGGCACAATTACAGGTTGTGACCTTAGAGTGAGATCAGGCCAGAGCATAGGCTAGTCAGGGTGGTGGAGGAGATGGTGCTACCTAGTTTCAGTAGATTCAAAAAATGGTGACGTAGATGGCATATATTACGAGCCTATGGTAGCAGTCACAGGCCCAGGTTCAGATGATTACTGCAGAGAGGGACCGATTGGTGGCCGAGAGGATAGTAGGTCAGGCCAAGCTAACAAGATTACAGGCAGAGGTGGCTTCATTCTGGTGGACTGATGGAGCTATCATGACATCGTGAGTATACATGGACTTGGCTATGGCCAATGACAGGGCTTCTTACTACAAGGCCATGTATTATGATGTTGTTCCAGAGGGTCAGAGAGTACCCATTTAGTGAGCTAGTCGATGGGAAGATCACAGAGATCACAGAGACCAGAGACATCGACAAGATCTGTGGAGCAAGCCATGAGATCCCCAAACAGGGGCAAGTAGATAGGAGAGCAAGAGTACATAGGTGAGGCACCCTTCCACCAGATCGTAGGCCTTGAGTCCCCCTGAGGGATCGAGTCAAACATGACTCATTTGTGATTATACACATATGTATGTATTTTTGATGTATGCCTCTTATGAAGGCTCAATTTTGATCGATGATGTATGACGTATCATTTTTGGATTATGCCTCCTGATGAAGGCTTATTTTGATTCATGCCCTTGATGGCATATTTTGTATCGATGATGTATATCATTTTTTGAGACAGACATTATATATATGTGATGGGACATTCAATGTTTATACTTGTCATGTATTTTTATGACTAATGATGATGATTATGATTATGGATGACGATTATATCATGATGTTGTATGATTTACTTCTGATGTATGTATCACAATGGATTTTGACGATGCATCATATGGTTTATGATGTATGAGATAACATTGTTTAGATGACATCATATATTTTGATAAGATGTTTCATTGCTCTGCTTTATCATATTATTGTGTATGAGATAACAGTAGATGATAGCACTCTTTTTGATGAGATACTATATGATTTAGACCATGTTTTTATTATGGATATTGGTGTGGGGGGGATAGATTTGTGATCATACACAACCTCTCTTGCCCCATTGATGATACGGTACATGATGATTAGCTTAGTATACATGCTTGATATAAAACTTAGCATTTTGTGATATACGATGTATAAATGATGTTTAGATGTGATGATAGATGCTAGATGTTTATGATGATGATAACAAACAATGTACATGGAACAAACAAACACAAGAAAAAGTTAACAAAACTAAACAAATATACACATACAAAACAACACAACTATATGCAAATAAGAATGAACTCAAGACATACTTAACAACAGATTAAATTGGTACTTAATCTAAGTAAGTGAATGAATCCTAATAAATGCATATAACTGATGATGAAAACACACCAATATTTACAAGTATGAAAGTGTAAAATGAACTCAATGCAACATACAATAGATAAAATAATATTTAATCTAAGTCAAGCAAATGAACCCACTTTAAATCATACAACCCAAAAATATAATGCAATCAAAACTGTACAAACCGACAACTAAAAGTAATCAAACCACTACCTTGTTTTTGCAGGACAATTTTGATTCATTTTCTAATGTTTTTGGTGTCATTCTAAAGACAATTTTCAAGGCTATTGTTCACATTGTTTTTTTGATTTT
Organism: Taxus chinensis; assembly: GCA_019776745.2. Taxonomy (NCBI): domain Eukaryota; kingdom Viridiplantae; phylum Streptophyta; class Pinopsida; order Cupressales; family Taxaceae; genus Taxus; species Taxus chinensis. The sequence goes on from JAHRHJ020003152.1 coordinate 155,657, forward strand.
ATCCCTAAAAGGGTTTTTCAGATGTTTAGGATTTTCTAACATTTTTGAATGTTTTTGTGTTTTTGCGAAGCGATTTTCCAAAGCGAGGTAAAGAAGCGTGGATGCCCCCAGCATTAGATGAGAATATACAAAGGTAGAATGCCATGCATTATGTTTAGGAAAGAATATGTGAAGCTTCCCCCAACGTTAGATGGGAATGTACAAAGGAAAATCTTTCAAGTGATAGATAGGAGTAGAACAAGCCAGATCAAGGCCACAATGGATAGGCTTGAGGGGATTCTTAGACTTAAGTAAACTAGCCCAAGACAAAAGAAAGTATTACTCATCCAGCTATGAGAGTGATTGTAAAAAATTAATCCTCCTTAAGCACCGGAAAATGGTTTTCACCTAGGGACTAGCCCAAATGTGCCACAATTGTGTGGTTTTTGCACTTGGGTGACCTGTTTTCTTTTTACTTTTTTCTTGATTTTTTGATTTTTTTGCTTGTTTTTTCTTTCTTTTCTAAGGAACTTCTTATTTAAGCATAGAAGCACTTGAGATGCATTGCATTCATTGGTTCCTTTAATTCCTCACCATCTGAGTGAGCTAGTTTGTAAGCCCCTGATCCATATTTCTCAGTGACCACATAAGGTCCCAACCAGTTAGCCTCAAATTTTCCCTTCTTTTCTCTATCTTTAACAGTGTTTTTTTGATTCTCTTACAAAACGAGATCACCCACCTCAAAATGATGAGGTATGATCTAATTTTTTATACCCTCATGAAACTTGGTTCTGATAAAATTTTAAGTGATTGAGGGCTCTCATTCTTTTCTTGTCCAGTAGCTCCAATTCTACCAGGCGAGCAACTCTGTAGTCTTCGTCCTTGTCTAGATAATCCTGAAGAGATATTCTTAGGGAGGGAATCTCAATTTCTAGGGGTATAATGGCCTCAGTACCATAGACTAGTGAATATGGAGTAGCACTAGTAGGGGTGTGAATGGAGGTTCGATAGGCCCAGAGGGCGGGATGAATCTGGAGGTGCCAATTACGCCATGTTTTTCTAACCATTTTCTCCATGATTCGAACAAGGGTTTTATTTATGGCCTCTTCTTGTCCATTACCTTGAGGGTAATAGGGAGTAGACCATTTAAGCTGGATTTGGAAGCGTTGGCATAACGCTTTAACCATCTTGTTCTTGAAGGACTTTCCATTATCTGCGAAAATGGTGGATGTGATGTCATAACGAAAAATGAGATGATTCATGATAAATTTTGAAAATTTTGCATTGGTTACATAAGTTAGAGGGACTTCCTCTACCCATTTGGTGAATTATTCGGTGGTGGTATTGATGTGGGTGTGGCCATATAAGGAATTTGGAGTGAGCTTCCCTATGAGATCAAGTCCCCATTTGGAAAAATGGCCAAGGTGTTGTGATGGGCTGTAAAGGCTTATGCTGGTGCATGTATCAAGTTTCCATATTTTTGGCATAGTTCACCTTTCTTAACATGATTGAAACTGTCTATTTCTATTGTGGGCCAATAATAACCTACTCTCAATAACTTATTTACAAGGGCCATTCTAGTGGTGTGTGTTCCACACACGCCTCCATGCACTTCTTTAAGCACTTGGATTGACTCAGTCAAATCTAGGAAAATGAAGCAGATTCCTGTCATAGCCATGACATGATAGAGGGTGCCTCCTAGGAGGGTGTATAGGATATATGGTGAATAAGGGTCTTTTTCTCAATTTGGGTGATTTTAGGGGGAAAGGAGACATCCTGTAAATATTTATAAATGGGATCATACAAAGGGGAGAAAGGACCAACAACTTCACATGCTAAGCATGATTTTGACATGTCATACACAAGCATTTGTAGATGTTCAACAAAGAATGGCATCTTGTTTGCATGTGGTGGAATGCACAGTAGAGATCTAATCGTAGCCATTGCATCTACTGATTTATTATGGGATCTTGGTCTTTGTTCAAAAGTGATTTGGACAAAATACTCTTTCAGAGTTTCAACCAACTTCTTATAGGGGATGAGCTTCTCATCTTTGACCTTGTATTCATCATTGACATGTTTGATAATCAGTTGTGAATCACCAATGACTAGTAATTGTCTGATATTCCATCGGATGGCCAATCTTCAACCTAAACGATGAGTGCCTCATATTCTGCAATGTTATTTGTGCATGGGAATCCTAGATGGAAGGCCTGTGGGATTATCTCTCTAGTAGGGGTGATGAGTATCACTCCTACTCCTGAACCATGATAGGTGAATGATCCATCAAAGTGGACTTGCCACATAATAGATTCTTCTATGTACATCATGGATGCATCTAGTAGATCCAAACACAATGGTTCCATTCCTAGTAAGGGAGCTTCATCCAGTTGATCAGTGAGCACCCTTCCTTTAAGGGATTTCTGATTTACAAACTCAATGTCAAACTCACTAAGGAGGATGATCCAATTAGCCATCCATCCTATCATGGAAGGTTTAGATAAGAGGTACTTTAAAGGGTCAACCTTGGATATCAGCTTGGTTTTATTGTTTAGGAGATAGTGGTGCAATTTCTGAAAGGTGAACACCACAGTTAGAAAGCTTTCTCAATCTGAGGGTAATTTAACTCATAGGCAATGAGGGTATGAATTAAGTAATAAACCACTCGTTCTTTATGGCTTAGGTCATATTGGGAAAGCAGTGCACCAATAACAAATTGAGTAGTTGAAATATAGAGTAGTAAGGGTTCGCCTAGGGTAGGTGGCATTAGAACAGGTGGACTTGCTAGATATTGCTTGAGTAATGCAAAGGCCTTCTGGAAATCTGCTCCCCATGTAAAGGTAACATCTTTCTTCAATAGATGCATAAAAGGATGGAACTTATCCACAAGATGTGATATGAATCAGTGGATTTCCTGAATTTTCCCTTGTAGACTTCTTAGTTGCTTAAGGTTCGTGGGTGGAGGCATCTCTGTTATAGCCGCGACCTTAGTGGGATCTACCTCTATTCCTCTTTGTGAGACAATGAAACCCAGTAATTTTCTTGATTGTATGCCAAAGATGCACTTCTTGGGATTCAACTAAACCTTATAATCTCGGAGACATTGAAAAATACGCCTCAATACTTCAGGATGCTCTTCCCTAGTTTTTATTTTGTTAATATATCATCCACGTAATCTTCCATGATATCATTCATCATATCATGGAAAATAACAATCATGGCTCACTGATATGTTGCCCTGGTATTCTTGAGGCCAAAAGGCATAACCTGATAGCAAAATGTTCCCCAAGGGGTAATGAAAGTAGTCTTGTGTTGATCTTCCTCTGTGATCTTGGTTTGGTTATAACCTGAGAAGCCATCCATTAAAGATAACATCTCATAACTAGCAGTCAAATCAACAATCATGTCGATGTTAGGCAAGGGGAAGTCATCCTTAGGACATGCTTTATTGATGTCCTAGAAGTCGGTGCATATTCTGATACCAACTGGTTTCTTTTGAACTGGGACTACATTAGATATCTAGTTCGAGTAGTCGATAGGTTTGATGAAACCTGCTGCTAATAGTCTTTCAAGTTCCTCTTTGACAAGTAATGCAATTTGTGGATGCATCTTTCTCAGTTTTTATTTTATAGGTTTGACATTTGGGTGTACAACAAGGTTGTGTACAACCAAGGCTGGGTCCAAACCTGGCATATCCACATATGACCATGCAAATATATCTGCATACTCTCATAATAGGCTATGAGGGTTTTATGTTCTTGTACTGAGAGTGAAGCTCCCAGCTTTATCATCTTAGGCTCTTCTTATGTCCCAGATGTTTACATTGATTGTTTCTTCGACCAACATTTTCGATGCACCCCTATCCATGTAGGATCAAGAGGAAGAGTCAAATCTACTTCCATAGGTGGTTTAGAGAGATCATCATCTTTGAGTGGGTAAACTACTTTGTCCATTGATTTTTCCAACTATTTTTCCACAAGTGCCTCAAAGAGGGTTTCACTATGTGTCTTGGTATTGTTTATTTTGCTGAGGCTTCTTAGTAGTATTTTTTCCCTCGAGCTTGTTGATATTTAGTTGACCACACATTTCTACCTCTTCCCCAAAATATGCACATGCATCTAGATCAATGGAAAATCCCTTTTTGTGATCACCTATTGGAATAATATCCCTGATTCCCATGAACTCTTCAATTACCTCATCATTTTCGAAGAGATCGATCGACACGTGAAGTTGTTGATCCCAATAAATTAGGTCAGGATATACTAGGTTAACTTGGGAATTGGCTGGGGTTTTGTTTCAGAAAGGGTAAGGATGGAAAAATATGGAAATAGGTTAGTAGAGGAAAGATCTTTGTATAGGCTATACTGGGAATCTGTGTCAGTTTCTGAATTAGATAAGTCATCCTCACGTTCAGAGGAAGTGTCATTTATTTCTGCAAGTAGAGCTCTATGAGGCTGAATGCCAAGGGCATGCTTATTATACTTCCATGGGGAAGAGGAATAGGTTCTAATCTACCTTGTGCATCTGGGCCGCATCCAGCTCCCTGATACCCCATGACTTGCATCATGCGATGTGCTTTGATAAAATGGGGAGCTTGGTGACATGAAGCCATAGTTCCTTCGGGTACCCAACTAGTAGGTGTATCTAGCATCTTATCATCTGATAAGACACCACTAGGAGTAAACCTTTCAAGGGGCTCAGGAAACTAGCATGAGTGATTTCAACTGGAAATATGGTCTACCACGTGTCTTAGGTGACACTGAAAGATCAGATATCAATAGGGCTTGTTCAAGATTGAATTGATCTATTGGGTCATATTTCCCAAATGTTGCTTCCCATGTAGAAAAGGGATTAACCAATGTAGGAAAATTATGATTGCATGGTGTCAATGTATCTGGATCTACATGATCCTTCATAGCCTCCATTTGTAATGGAACCACAATATCTGCAGAAGGACACTCATACGCTGCAAGCGAGAAACTATACAACACTCTACAATGTGTAAATGGTTTAGGGTCACCCAGAATGGTGATCATCTGTCCTTCATGAGGAAACTTGATACACTGATGATAAGTTGAAGGAATGGCCTTCATGGCATGAATCCATGGGCATCCTAAGAGCATGTTATATGGGAGGTCTAAATCAAGAACCTGAAACTTTGTATCATGATAACCAGGCCCTATCTCTAAGGGTATCATTATGGTACCGGTTGTCTCATGTTCCTCATTATCATATGTTGTGATGGTGATGGTATTAGGATCCAAGTCTACTTCTTGTGAGGCCCAGTTTCCTGACAAGCTTCAAAGTGCATATATTCAAACTAGATCCACCGTCTACAAGAACTCTTTTGACTTTGCGATAAGAAAAAATATTTCTATATATAAGGGCATATTATGGCTAGGTTTGTTATGTGGTATCTCATTCTGGTCAAAGGAAATAGATGCACTAGGAGCAAGGTTTTTGATCATTTCTTGGAGATTTGTGGGATCTACGTTTGTGGATATTCCAGACCCTTGAAGGGTTTTATACAATATGTCCTTATGAATGTTTGAGATTTTTATAAGATCTAAGATTGAAATCTTAGCAGTGGTCTTCTCTAATTGGTCTAACAAGTCATACTGAGTTTCTTGAGGGATAAATGGAGTAGGTTTTGAAACCACTAAGCATGTGTGTCACGTTCCTACGAGGTAACTATCACCTACAATCCTAATGGTGTTCACTTTTTCATCAGGCGATTGGATACAACCTATAAGGGAATCGAAAGGATTATCTGTAGAGATATACACATAACTTGTATCCCTATAATTATTAGATAACTCTCCTTGATCTGGATTCTTGTTCTCCTGTTTCTTATGGTTAGGGAAGGGTTGTTTAAATATCCCCATTTTTGCATTAGGACCTTCCCCAGATTCAGGTGAATCCACCTCAATATTTCCTTCTTCAATAAGGTCATGTATATAGTGTCATAACCTCATACACTTATTAGTCTTGTGCCCTTTGACATGATGAAAATCACAGTACTCATGCTCTTTATGCCATCTTGGTTTAGGTGCATCTTTAGGGAAAGGTATTGTGGCTGGAGGATAGGTGATCATGTTCAATTTATCTAACTATTTTAAAATTGTAGAAAGTGGTTCAGTTATAGGTGTGAATGTTTGTTTTGGGGCCCTATTTTTCTCTTGACGAGGTCCTTGCATGAGTTTTAGAAGACGACCACTCTAGATAGCCTCGAGTCTTTTGGATTCAGTGATGTCGTCTCCTATGACATTCTTGTTTTGTTTAAATAATTTAGGCTTCTCTATAGGTTTTGATTCAATATGTTTATCCTTGGAGAAGGGTTTAATAGTCCCTTTCATGATTAGAGATCCTTTTCAATATTACTATCCTTATCTATAAATTATTCTAAGTTAGAAACAAAGTACATTTGTAAATGAAAGGCTATGTCTTGGGTTTATATTAGGTACAAAGATGTTAAACATATGTTTTTAGGGATATTGCAAGGAAAATGGCTAGCCAAACCACGCCACCATTGTAAGAAACTGGTGAAGGATTCATTAGGTCTGTGTTTTGCATTACAAAAGTCTAGCATGGTTATATCACTCTCCATGTTGAAGGAGAAGTGTCACACAAACTTTTCAGCTAATTTGGGCCATGTAGTGATTGTTCCCTTGGGTATGTGTATGAACCATTCTAGTGTTTGTCCCACCAAACTGTGAGGAAATAAATGAATAAGGTAGTTGTCGCTAAATGCAACTTCCTGGAAAGCCATGTAGAATTATTTTATATGATCACGAGGATCACCCTTACCTTTATATTTATCAAACTTAGGTGTATCAAATATTTTGGGGAATGACATTCATAACATGTCTCTATCGAAAGGGTAGGGACATAGCTCCTCATATTGATATTTCTTGTTATGGCCCACGTTACTTTCTTGTAGCGTTGTAAGCATGTTTTTCATTGATTGTATCTCTTGTTGAATGAGTTGGTATTTTGTTGGATATGGTGGTTAATTCAGAATAACCTTTAATGCTTCATTGTTGTGAGGGTTGGTGTGTAGTTCACTAGACTTATATTTATGTTTCTCCTTTTGTGGACCTTTGTTTGCGTCTTTAGATGCATGTAAGCTCATTAAACTCTGGCTAAGTTTAAGTATTTGTTTTTAGATGACTTCTTCTTCGGTTTGGTGGTCATATTCTATGTCATATTGAGGAGGTACCTCCTTGTCTTTATGTTTGATTTTGACCCTACATGAGGCTTTAAAAGGTCCCTTCGAGCACCATCATTTTTTTTAGTGCTTCATTCTTAAAGTTGTTATTTTCATTACCGGAAATGGAATCATATCCCACATCAAAGGGATTAGTGTAAATCATATAGTGCATGTCGATAAGAGGAGGTCTTTGTGACTCTTCCTCATTTATGTTAATCATTTTAACAAACATGTCATGGTCTTGTGGTAGCTTGGCTCCTAATTCTAGGACATGTGTAAGTATTTGGCTTCTATTTAGGTATAAGAGATCATAAAATCATGTGAGATCAAGGTTATTCTCACCTTGTGATGAATCAATGTCATTTCCACTTGGATCAACCCACGCTTCAGTATCTTTTACTTCGGAAAAGTGAGAGTTTAGGTTAGTACCAGTAAAGGGATTGTTCCATAGAGAATTGTCAACACCAAAGGGGTTCATCTTTGCTTCACATTCCATTCTTCTAGCCGTTATCCTTGTGATAGGTGGCATGTGTAATTTTTTCTATGCAAGGTTTATCTAGATTTGACTAAGTTATAATCAATCTAAGTGTAATGTATTTTATCTCACCTACATGTCTCAAAGTGGTTTAGTCTCTATCTCTAAAAAATGATATGTCAAAAGAATCAAGGATCAAATGATCCATCCTAGGTACAAGTATATGCAATCTCAATCATACAAGGATGGATATAGCCAAATTGCAGCTATCATATCTTACATGGGATGGATATAGCCGAATTGCAGCTATCATAACTTCTTATCATGATGTATCTCTTTCATATATGATCTATTGTCATTGGTTGGTCAGCCTTGTTGATGGCTATATCATAGGAATAGTTTAAATAGGGGTTATAGGTAGTGGATGATCATTATGTTGAGTATTTGAGTGTTATTATATGTTTTGGAGGTTTCCCCCTCGAAGTGGCCAAGCTATTATACTTTCATATTGAGATAATTTATCTGAAATATTGTGTTATTTGGTGTTCTATTGTTGGTGATAATCATAATTAATCAAGTAATTTCATTACAAGTGGTATCAGATCTTGATCTCGGATAGCACGATGTCAAACCCTAATTATGAAGGTTTGGCTATATCTCAAGATTAGTAGCACATTTTTCTACAATTTTTTTTTGGTGTGGCAAAATCATTCAAGTAAGCTTCTCTCTAAATTTCAAGAATTTTTGACTTTTTTGCAAAAGTTATTTATGGTTCTATATTTATCCATAATTTGGCTCCCTATGGTGTAATTTTTGGAAAATTTTCAAATTTCTTATATTTTCGGAAACTTCTCCAAACTAGCTAGGGTTTATTTTTTATGAATTCCTATATTCAGCCAAAACAATTACAAAACCCTAAACCCTAAAATTATTCCCTATTAAGTCTACCCCTAGGCCAAGGAAAAGGACAAGCAACTCTAGGAATGACCCCAAATAAGAAATATATGGATTCAGAGTCTGCTGGTTTAGGAGTATTTGAGGTGGTCATCCAACTTCAGGAAAGGGTAAATAATATGGTAAGGATGACCTTAATGTTGAGCTTCATCAACTAAAAGGTAGCCTTAGGAGTGAGATTCAAAAGGATTTTCATGTAATGCAGGAGTTGTTGCATGCTATTTCAAATAAAAATTCCAATGCCAGTCATATGGGTTCCACTAGCAATGGTCACACAGATCCAAATCACTCCAATCAGGGAGGATCCTTTAATCATTCAGGTGGATCTACTCACCAATGGAGGGGCATTATTCCAAAATTTGAAATGTGTAAATTTGATGGAAAGGATCCACTCAATTGGATTACCCAAATAGAAAATTTCTTTGATCTCCATCAGATCCCAGGAGGACAAAAGGTAACTGTGGCATCCTTTTACCTAGAACCTGGTAAATTTGTTTGGTATCATTGGTTATGTGCTCAAAGGTAGAAGAATGGCCTAAATGTCACTGGACATTTTTCACTGAAGAGATTCAATTACACTATAGTTTTAGTGTTTCTAAGAATTGCTTCAACTAATTAGCAAAGTTACACCAAACTGGTTTAGTTAAGGAGTATGTCCATCAATTCCAAACTATGTCCTTACATGTGGAGGATATTACAGAAGATTATTTGAATGACCTATTTCTGGGGGGTCTTAAGGACCACATTGAGCATGAGGTACGCATGTTTAACCCACTCAAGGTTGCTGATTATATTATCATGGCACATTGAGTAGAGGAAAAATTTCTTTCCAGTAGAAGGTAGTCCTTTTCTAACATAAAATATCGTAACACCTTGTCTCCTTCTTACCCTCGGCTAATTCAGTTGACACCTAAAAAAATTGAAGAAAAAATATACAAAGGGTTATGCTTTAACTATGATAGCAAATATGGACCAAATCATAAATGTTCTGAGAAAAAATTTTCTACATTGTAGGGTCTGGTGATGAGGAAGAATATGAGGCAAAATCAACAGAGGAAGTGGAAAAATTAGAGGAAGAATCTGGAGATCCCCATCCCACTATTTCATGTCATGCTCTATCAGGTATTATTACTCCAAAAACCCTTCAATTTGTGGGTTATCTTAAGAAGCAGAAGTTAAAAATATTGATTGATTTAGGGAGCACACATAATTTCATCAATCATAAGCTAGTAGCAAGACTAAATTGTTTCATCTACCTAGCACCTGAATTTCAAGTAATGATTGCAGATGGTGGCACAATCCAATGTTCAGGTAAATATCATAAATTCAAAATAATTATGGGTGATTACACATTAGAATCTACGATGTTTGTTAATCCCATGGGTGGAGATGATATTGTCTTAGGTGTTTAGTGGCTCACTACTTTGGTCACCATAGAGATAAATTTCCAAGAATTGTTCATGTGCTTTCATTTTGAGGGTAAAAAGTGTGAATTTCAAGGTCCTCAAGCTAAAGATCCTCAAGTGGTGATTTCTCACCAAATGCAAAAGATTCTTAAAAAGGGGTTTGAAGGTTTTATAGCATGATTGTTCTCTATGGAAGTTTAACCGCAAATGAAGGTATTACATCCTGATCTTCAAAAGGTTTTTAATCAACATGTAGTTTTCTTCAAGGAACCAAGAGGATTTCCACATGAAAGAGAGAATGATCATGTCATTCAGTTGATTCTAGGAAGCCAGCGCCCCAACATCAGGTCTTATAGATATCCATATGTGCAAAAGAGTGAGATCGAGAAGATGGTGGAGGAAATGTTGAAATGGGTATTATTCGTCATAGTCAGAGTGCCTATTATGCTCTAGTGGTGATGGCATGTTGCAAGGATGGAAGATGACACATGTGTCCAGATTACAGAGAGCTTAACAAAGTTCACTATCAAAGATAAGTTTCCTATTCCCATCATTGATGATTTATTAGATGAGTTACATGGTGCCATTTATTTTACAAAACTAGATCTACGTTCTGGGTATCACTAAATTAGAGTCAAGCAAGAAGATATTCATAAGACAACTTTTAGAACTCATTAAGGCCATTATGAATTCCTAGTGATGCCATTTTGTCTTACCAATGCTCCCTCCATGTTCCAAAGCTTGATGAATTCAGTATTTAGACCATTCCTAAGAAAGTTTTTCTTAGTATTTTTCAATGATATACTCATCTACAACAAATCATGGGAGAAACACTTACATCATGTCAATATTGTCTTAGAAGTCTTAGAGAAACACCAAATTTATGCTAAGCCTTTAAAGTGTTCTTTTGGGGTACAAGAAGTGGAATACTTGGGCCATATTGTTTCTCATGAAGGTGTTAAGGTGGACCCTCACAAGATCCAGGCCATGGTGGAATGGGAAACCCCAAGAACCCTCAAGCAATTACAAGGTTTCTTAGGTCTCAAAGGGTATTATCACATATTTGTAAAAAACTATGGCAGTATAGAAGCACCACTCACAAAATTGTTGAAGAAGAACTCCTTTCAATGGAATGAGGAAGAATCTAGGGCATTTGAAAAATTGAAGGCGACTGACTATGTGCACCACTCCAGTATTGGCAACCCCAAATTTCTCCAAAAATTTCATAGTTGAGTGCGATGCTTCATGAGATGGAATCGGAGCAATACTAATGCAAGAAGGACACCCCATTAATTTTGAGAGTCAACAGCTAAAAGGAAATAATTTTTTGAAGCCCACCTATGAGAAGGAAATGACGGCAATACTACATGCAGTCAAACAATGGAGACCACACTTGATGGGTAGACATTTTAAGGTAAAAACTGATCATGATAGTTTGAAATATTTCTTAGAGCACCGTGTATCTTCAGAAGAACAAAAAAAATGGGTCACTAAGATGTTGGGATATGAATTTGAGATTTTTTTATAAGAAAGGAAAGGAAAATTTTGTCGATGATGCTCTATCTAGGAGGGATGAGTCCACAGAAGCATTATTATGTGCCATCTCTATACTAAATGTAGATTAGGTAGATCAATCACATGAAGAATGGAAGAAAGATGCAACAACACATACTCTCATTCAAAATATCCAAGAATATCCCTCCATATCAGATCAATTTATATGGAAGGGGGATACATTGTGGTACAAAGATAGGTTATATCTATGTAAGAACTCTACACTTAAAAAACATGTTATTTCAGAGCTACATTATTCTCCAATAGGTGGCCATGCTAGGGTCCTGAAAACATATCATAGAGTTAAAAATAATTTATTTTGGGAGGGGCTGAAAGGAGATGTTCAAAAATTTGTGGCAGAATGTTTGGTTTACCAAAAAAATAAGGGCAAGACCATTAAGACACCTAGTCTTCTCTAACCTTTTTCTATTCCTAGTGAGAGATGGGAAGAGGTATCAATGGATTTCATCACATGATTACCTAAATCAGAAGGGAAAAATGTCATCATGGTCTTGGTAGATCAACTTACCAAATATGCTCATTTTTGTGCCATGGCTCATCCCTTCACAGTTAGTACAGTTGCCATCTCTTTTATGGATACAGTTCAAAAGCTCCATGGCACACCAAAAATTATAGTAAGTGATCATGATCCAATATTTACAAGTAACTTTTGGAATGATTTATTCTCTTGTCTAGGTACCCAACTAGCCCAAAGTTCCTCTTATCATCCCTAATCAAATGGGAAAACTGAGGTGGTAAATAAATGTTTAGAGGGATATCTTCAATGTTTTACTTCAGAAAAACAAGAACGTTGGGTGCAGTGGTTGCCACTAGCAGAATGGTGGTACAATACTTCATTTCATACCTCCTCCAAAATGTCTCCATTTCTAGCACTTTATGGGTACCATCCTCTATCACTCATATCTACCTTGAAGGTCAAACCAAAGGTGAGAGCAGTCAAAGATCACATTCATCATCAACATGAGGTATTCTCTAGTCTTAGAGAAAATTTGGCCCGGGCACAAAACCGTATGAAGCAATAGGCTTATCAACATGGGAGTGAGTGACACTTTGAAGAGAGAGACTTTGTTTTTGTAAGGTTACTGCCATATAAGCAGTTATCCTTAAAACAACAGAATAAGGATAATAAGCTTGCTCCTAAATTCTATGGTCCTTACCAAGTTTTGCAGAAAATTGGTAGTACGGCATATAAGTTAGACCTCCCTCCAGGAAGTAGAATACATCTAGTCTTCCATGTTTCTTTCTTAAAGAAAGTTATTGGGCAACACATTTCCACCCAGTCAGTGCTTCTGGAATCGGACGAGGAAGGAAGGATCATATTGGAACCTGAAGGCATTCTTCAGACAAGCACACAAAGACTGAGGACCAGAGTCATTACCGAGTACCTGATCAAGTAGAAGAATATGAATATTGAGGATGCATTATGGGAATATGAAGCATTCATGCAAAAACATCTAGGGCTTCCCAACATTGGGGAAAATTTTGCTTTGAAAGGGAGGGGCATGTTACGCCCTTAATTATATATCTTACATGGGATGGATATAGACAACTTACAGCTATCATAACTTCTTATCATGATGTATCTCTTTCATATATGATCTATTGTCATTAGTTGGTCGGCCTTGTTGATGGCGATATCATAGGAATATTTTAAATAGGGGTTATAGGTAGTGGATGATCATTATGTTGAGTATTTGAGTCTTATTGTATGTTTTGGAGGTTTCCCCCTAGAAGTGGCCAAGCTATTATAATTTCATATTGAGAGAATTTATCTGCAATATTGTGTTATTTGGTGTTCTATTGCTGGTGATAATCATAATTAATCAATTAATTTCATTACAGATCAACCCAAGCTTCAACGTCTTTTACTTCGGAAAAGCAAGAGTTTAGGTTAGTACCTAAAAAGGGGTTGTTCCATAGAGCATTGTCAACACTGAAGGGGTTCATCTTTGCTTCACGTTCCATTCTTCTAGCCGCCATCCTTATGATAGGTGGCATGGGTAATTTTTTCTATGCGAGGTTAATCTAGATTTGACTAAGTGACAATCAACCTAAGTGTAATGTATTTTATCTCACCTAAATGTCTCAAAGTGGTTTAGTCTCACTCTGTAAAAAATGATATGTAAAAATAATCAAGGATCAAGTGTTTCGTCCTAGGTACAAGTATATGCAATCTCAATCATACAAGGAAGAAATCATGCAAGTATAGGTAATCCAATCAATTGATCAAAGCATTTATATATTTCACTTTTGATGATAGTTTTAATGCTAGATAGCCAACTCTATGTCAATATTTATGTCAAGTCCAAAAATGAACAAGACATAAGTATTAACAAAAGTGTAAGAACGATTCCCAATCAAAGGATACTAGATGAGTTTAACAACCAACAAGGTCAAAAAAATGTCAAAGGGTGGGGATTACAAATGTAAGCCACGTAATGACACCAATTGGGCATGTTGATCAAGCTTTGTGGAGAAGTGAGATGTTAGTGCTAAATTGGTATCGAGATGACGCAAAACAAAGTAAGTGAAAATCTTCAAGATTTTGGACAATGTTATGAAGTCAAAATAAGTTAAAGTATAGTAAGGAAGTGCTAAAATGTGGGCAGCGTAATGCCACAATGCAGACACTTAGATTACATTTACGAGAAACATGACACAAGTATCTTAATTGTGTCAAGACAATGCAAACAAGGTAAAATGTCGAAGAGGATCAAATAATGACCAAATCCTAACTATGATGATGATCTTGAAATCAAGATCAAGTGGATATCAAGATATTAAAATCGTACCCACACACTTTAGACATTTAACAACTCAGCCACAAATATGGATGAGCGTAAACGGACATAAAATTTGTGAACAAAATCTATTGATAACACTCACAAAACATGCCTTCTCTTTTCCCAAAATGGGCAACAAGAATGAAAATGAATAGACCAAGTGGTGGTGAAATAAGCTAGTATAACTTTGGCATAGTTTTGCCTCACTTTAGGGAAAGTGAAGAACTAAGAAAAAGTGATGCGTTGTGAGCTTCGTGATGAATATCACTAGACCCTAACTTTGAGGAACTCTCCCCTTGTTCGAAAAATAAGATTTCGACTCCAAATAAGTTAGTGTTTTTTGATGGCTCTTGACTTGATGATTTAGACTAGCATAAGTTTTCCTCTTAAAGAAATGGCATTTTCTATTAGATATCTCAACTAGGTGCTACTAACACACAATGCGAGCTCGATTTGCCAAAGAGTTACCCTTGGAGTATCTTGGCTTTACTTTACCCCCTTCTAATATAATGAGCGCATAGGCATTCTTTTGTATCGTCACTGGGGTCGCAATATACTGTATGTTTTAGCTCTAACTCACAAAAATGCTTACTAGTCAAGTGGGTAAAACGAGGGGTTTATTGTTTCGTCCATGAGGTTACTCAGCGATAGAATACTTTAGGGTTCCTAGAACCACCCCCATTATTGTAGCTTAAGGCGTTATGCCAATGGGGTTACGTTCTAGTTGAACGGATCGGGACGTACCCTTTTCTGAACTTGCATATACAATGTGTTGAATATGGTGTGTTTTTTATCTTTTTAGACTTGGTGTGGTTTTTTTCACACACCGCTTGGCAACATATATCAAACACGTTAGCATTTTTTTTATCCCAATTATTTCGCAAGAAAATTTTTGGTCCTACACACAATGATTAGTAATTTTCCAATTTTTCAAAGCATCATATAAAGGAGATAATATGTTGTTTCTGATTTCCAAGATCATCCTAATACACAAGGAAAGATCATACGCAACACAAAACCTCACTAGACTTGTAAAAATGGAAAATACTTAATCAAATTATAAGTAATAAAATTCCTTTTAGCCAAATTTGAAGTTCTTTCCCGTTTAGAAACTTAATTGAACTTTTTAGAAAGTGTAGGGAAGTAAAACAAATGTAAAAACCCCAAATCAAGTTATTATAAATAAAATAATCAACAGGAATATTCAAACCACTGTATAAAAACCTACAAGAATGTTAGAAAAACCCATAATATCAAATTATGCAACCTACAACAAAAGTCAAATTCTGACAAAGAATGCCTGTGTGCCCCTTTTGGCGTGTGCACATGGATTTAGGTGTGTACGCACCCCTTAGGGTATGTGAAAATGACAGAGGGTATTTATGATTGTGGGATCCTTCCAGAGTGTGCGTGCCACAAAAGATGTGTGCGTGCCACAAAAGATGTGTACGTGCCCCAGGTAAAATGGAAAAATTACAAAGAGGGTGGGATTTATGTTTGTGCATCTAGAATGATGGGTGCGCTAGCCCTTTAACATGTGTGCATGGGTTTGGTTATGTGCGCGACTCTGGTTTAGTTGACAGGGTCAAGAACACTACTAGCATGTACGTGCCCTTCTTGGTATGTATGCGGGCCTTCCAACAAGTATGCATCCTTTTTTATGTGCACATGTGGCCCTGAAAAAACCACAAAAAAACATGGAAACCAAAAAACTAAAAATGCAAATAGATCCTAAAATAGTCCTTTAACTATTTTTCTAACACAAACCCATTAAATACCTATGCTAAAGGGAGATTTAATACATATAATTTTACCAAAGGCATGGAATAAAACTATTTTTCCCTCAAGAAAGCATAAAAATGGTTAGAAAAAGCATGTAAATGACAAAATTTAAATAACTTCTATTGGACTATGGGGTTTGTCCCACTGGGCATGCCATATGTATTCATGTGTAAGTTGGTATAGCTATGGAATGAAGCTTAGAACACTCAAGAAAACTTCAAAGCTTTCCAAACTTCAACAGTGAACCATCATATTAGAGCTAAACAAGAACTATCTCTTTGCATGTATATACAAACTTGAAATAAACATTCAAACCCTAACATATCTAGATATTTGTCTACTCCATGAAAGCTATGAAAGATGAACCTATTAAAGCTCCTTGAAATTAGTTATGCTTGTTTGATAATCAAGGATTTGAGAGTGAGATCTCACCATTAATGGCATTTAGGGCCAATGGTTCATCCCATTTACTCAAGCTTGATGTTTTGAAATGCAAATGGTTAAAGCAAATAGCTCAAATAACAATAAAAACTACTAAATCTAAAGATGCCATAAGCTAATCTAAAAATGGAGGAGTGTTCTTAGCAAAATGGGGAGGGGTACACTTGTATTTCTATGTTTCTAATCCTAGGAGGAAGAAAGGGATGCTTTGGACTCATGTGAGGACTACAATCTAGAAAGGCCAAACTCAAGTGAAACTCAAATTAGAAAGGTTAAATTGACATTTGGAAAGCTAAGTCTCCTTTTAGAAAGTCAACAAACATTCAATTATCCTCAAAGAGGCTAATTAATAGGATAATGACTAGTAGAAGCCATTTAGAATGGTGGTTAGCATGATTTGGGGGTTTACAAAGGTTAGATAGGGTAATTCACTAGCGTAGTGTAGTCAATTAGCGGGTATTGGGATAGTTAGTACAATTTTAATAACAAAGTTGCCTAGACCAAATTATAGGTGTCTACAGGGATTTACACAACACTCATATTTGTAGCTTTTATTCTCGTCTATGAGAATGAGCAGACCTTTTTGTTTCTTGCATGCACAATTTTATGGTGGTGGAATGCTTGCTTACTACTTGGAATTATGCCACACTTTTGTTTGAGTACAACTCGGTTAATGTGCACACCATCCTGCTTGATCCTTGTTCTCACATTCTCTCACATAAGCACTTTGAAAATAAAAAAATATCAGCATATTTTGAAAAAATACAAAATTAAGGCTTATGCATTTCAATTGAGTTGTTAGCACTTTACATTATACATGTTGTTTGTCACTTTAGTTTGACTTATAGA
Organism: Taxus chinensis; assembly: GCA_019776745.2. Classification (NCBI taxonomy): domain Eukaryota; kingdom Viridiplantae; phylum Streptophyta; class Pinopsida; order Cupressales; family Taxaceae; genus Taxus; species Taxus chinensis. Next base: position 173,111 of record JAHRHJ020003152.1, read on the forward strand.
ATGCTTATTTACTCTTTACACACATGCATTCACATGATATCTATATTATGATGCAAGACATAAACAAAGTGTTACATGATGATAGTTGTTGGTCGTCCCCTTTACCTAGACCTCCTATACATATGGGGGAATCTAATGTTACAACATCTAGGTGTTATTGTTCCCTTCTAATTTCTCGTTATGTTTGATTACATATATTGTGTACATCTTATCTTTTGAGCTAATAGGACCAACACATGTTTCTTGTGCAACATGGACATCTCTTGTTTCACATATGTTCATATATCTTGGCTATTATATCATGTTATCATGTTTTGAAACTCTTATTTCTTGTATCCTTACTTACGTATATGTATTGATGTTTTTTTTTCTTCATTTCTTATGGCCTATGTTCCTTGATTGTCTTGCAACAATGTGGGTGTCCCATATTTGTAGCGTTATACATTATTTATTTGTTCCTTCTTTCTCTTGATTGCAAGACTACGATACTTCATTATCTTGTGGTACCATGGGTGCCCCATGTTATATATTATCAAATTTTGTGTGATGTTACTTGCATACTTTTTTGCAGTATTATTGTACTTGTCTTCTCCTAAATTTATGTGTACTACTATTGTTACCAGCTATGTGGTTTCTATCTATTGTTATCATGGTTTTTCTTACACACCATGGTTATCACCACATGTAATCACCTACATTTTTGTAGGTATAGGTTCAGCGGGGTGGCCACCTCTTCAACATACAACAATTTGCTACTTCTCAGACATCTTTTGAATGGGAACAAATATTTTCTTATGATCCAAGTGATTACCATGTTTTTTGTACATGCCTCAAAAGAGGGGGAATTCCTATAGGTATATTATACACTCACAACAAACACATGTAGAATTTTGGGGTATGATACATGTAGAAATATGGTACATGTACTTAGAAATCAATACAAACACAAATATTTAGACAAAATGCACATGTTCGGAACCATAAAAACGGGTCAAGACCATATGGTACGGTCTCGATCCTACCATACGTTTTTGCCCAAGGAGCATTTACATCAACCTTCTCAGCAGTTTCACATTTTTAGCCACAATTTCAAGTTTTTGACACAATTTCACACTTCATATATTTTCTTGGGTCTTCTAATCTCTCTGGGTTGGCCTTTTCATGATAAATCATCTATAGATCCATGAATAATATGTAAACACTACCTTATTTGCTAACCTAGAAATCTTGTGGAGCTAAATTGATACACTCACTTCTTATGCTTGCAAAAGGCACCCAAGCTTCAAAAATATTAGAATAACACATCTATATTCATTAGGGCATCAATCTCTACAAGTTTGAAGCTTCTTACTAGGTCACGACAATGATCTCTCCCATCTACAAGAAAGCAAACGTCCCTTTACCAAGTATCTTAACAAGAGCTAACTCAACTCAAGAATGGTCAAAATGATTATGTATATTTCCATGTTCCAACAGTGCAGCCCTCCTAGAATCTTCCAAAATCATCAATAATAAGCTAAGTGCACTCATTTATTTGTATTTTCAAGTTCATATCTTATTTAACATATGAGTTACAAGTATAGAAGCATTATTATGATTATGGTAATTAATGTTGGAAGTTAATTAATCATAATTATCAATTTTTACTAACCCTTACATCCTTTAGTGTACTAATTTGCTCAAATCAATTAGGTTTTATGATAAATCTAATTAGGGTGTAAACACTATGGCATAATAGTGACATCTCCCAAATGATGTGGTCTACCCAACATGACCACATCCGATACACCCCAATCCTAGAGGGCCCCTTAAGACTCCCACTTATGAGGAGATTTCATCAACACCCCCTTGTGCAAAAGAAATGGTTAGCAAGTGTCATAAATATGGTGTATACATAATCTAATATGAGTTTTAATTAAAATTAATTAATATGAACATATCTCTTGTTTCTAAACCTAATCCAAAGTTAAATTAGAACACACACTAACCATCTCACATCTTATTTATTTGGGTTTAAATCAATTTTCAAATATTCACTAGCCTAGGGAATTGATAAATGTCAAGGAAGCTGAATCTTTCTATGGTTTAACAAAGACCCTCGGATTAGGATTTTAATGGAGGATAGTGGTTTTCCAGTTATTAAGAATGAATTGTAATAGATTGCATGAAGTTTTCAAATATTAGAGACTGGAGAACATATTTGTTGATTCACTTGTAGACAAGTACCATTTCTATGCACTAGTATGAATCTAATTGTGTTAATTCCATACTTGTACGGTTTTGGCTTCTCAAAATAATTTCTTCTTTTCTTTGTACTTTCTATGTTTTGTTCACTTCAATGTCTAGACATACTTTTCACTATTTCTTACCAACTATTGTCTGCAGATTTGTGACAAATAGTGTATTATCCTACAAACCATAATAATAACTAGCATTTTAATATTTTGTATCTTTCCATAATCCAAAATAATTATATATTCTACATTTTAAATGTATTTATTAATTTACAATTGAAACACGCTTAATTACAATGCAATGTAGCTAGTTTATTACATTTATTATATAAAACCGCTTTCCCATTGGGAGAGTGGTTCTATACCACCCTTACATAATGAAAGAAGTAAACCATTATTAGGGAGTCTTTCCAATAGTGGTGGTTCGGTCGAAATAAAAACCAATTATATATAGAACCAATCATCACATTTACTTCATTATACATGAATACCACCATATTGAAATCCCTTACCGAAGGTCCACGAAGAATCTTACTCATAAAACCATCAAATTTAAGAGAAATTTTCCAAATGGCGCAACTTGCCAATCCACTATGAGGACAGTGGGATGCCCAAAAAAATTGACCAAGGAACATTTAAAGGTGGTACTGGTAATGAAGTCACATTATATCTATTTACCAAACTTTTCACACAAATCCCACCCATGTATTAACTTGTTACAACGACCAAAGAAAATATATTTAAAAGTTCAAAGTGTACTATTAACTATGTATGATAGGCACTCTGACATTATTGATAAATTTATGTCTAATCATCCAGCTTTGATTGCTCTAGTTTACCGAACTATCTCTCTTGTCAACTTGTCACCAAGATACTCATTTAATCATTGTCAATAGAAAGATAAATTTATCATGCAAAAAATGGAAGGCATCATTAATATAGACAACTCAGTTCAGTTAGCAGTAAATACAAATGATAGATACTTTAAAAGCATATCTATAATGTACAACTGCATCTATTATTTGGAATACCGGCTAAAATGTATTTTTCGCCAGGAAGTGTATTTTAACATTTTTTTTCAATATTTGTTAATGTTAAAATTCTGGTATTCAATACCATTCAACACCAATTATTAATGTGACATGATAAGTTATGCACCAAACTTCAGACAAATATGAAAAGAGACTTCAAACACAGTAATTAATGTCTCTAACATTCCTAAAAGTTAACTAGTAACAACTTTCGTAAAGCGAATAGTAAGCTATGCTTTCCAAATATATAAAAAAAAAAGACGGTCGATAAAAAAAATAATATAAATACTGAAAAATATACTGTCTCATAAAAAAGAAAAGATACTTCAAACACAAAAATTAATGTCTCTAACAATTATCAAAGTTAATCAATAATAGAAGCAATGGTATTTTGTTTGTCTCATGCAGAGTGTTGCTTCAGGCCGACTCTATGCTGTTGGTCGACCTCTTTCATTCAACCAAACCAGTTAGTCTAATCTCTAAACTGATATGTTATTATATTATTGCTTCTGCATTGCACAAAAGATTGCTTTAGCTAGATGCCACCGAAATGAGTAACATATTCTTATTTTCCCACACATGCATTGAAAAAAACATGGTTCTGATCCTTTACGATAAAATTTTATATGTTTAAAAGGGACTTGTCACCTTCGAGTCGTTATAAAGAAGAATTTTTTTTATAAACACCTTACACCTACCGAAAATATTTAATGTAAACAAAAATGCACGCTAGAGCCAATAGTAGTTACATTAAACTGCATTCTAGCTTATAAATTGATGGAGCTGTCTTACTTATTTTTCAGTGGAAAACCTCATCTAAATTTTGCTGCTGTAGGAAGAGCAGAAATGGCTATTCAAATCACAGCCATAAAGCATGTTTTTATGATGTTTGCCATTCTCCTTCTTCCTTGTGTAGCTGTGGGAAAAACAAGGCATTACAATTTCAATGTAAGTATTTTTTTAATGATTTATATTGTTTTCAGCAAGCCTTATCTGACATATTTCTTGTCTTTATTTCTCAGATACAACTTCAGAATGTGTGTCTCGTTTATGCCACACAAAGGCCATCGTCACAGTTAATGGGAAGTTTCCAGGACCAACAGTATATGCAAGGGAAGGTGATACAGTGCTTGTAAATGTGACAAATCATGTGAAATATAACCTAACTATACACTGGTATGGCTAAAAATATTGAGTCAATGTTTTGGTTTGTTCATTTTTGCTGTGTATGATCTTTTTTAATATGGGTATAATGATTTAGGCTTGTTTGTGATGGAAGAGCCTATCCATACTGTGCGTTTGCACTCGTGGGTATAGATTATTGACGAAATATGATCCATTTTATCTATTATATAAGGATAACGATGTAATATGTTATTACCTTCAAATAAGTAACAATGTAATAACGTTACATGTTGTTACCTTTGAACCACAATAACAAGTATATACAATATTTGTGTCCTGCTGTTTCTGATGTAGTTTACAATTTTGCAGGCATGGAATAAGACAGTTTAGAACTGGATGGGCAGATGGGCCTTCATATATCACACAATGCCCTATGCAAACTGGCCAGAGCTATCTCTACAACTACACAATCAGTGGGCAAAGGGGCACATTGTGGTGGCATGCTCATATACTTTGGCTGAGAGCAACTGTTCATGGTGCCATTGTTATTTTGCCAAAGAGGACCGTCCTTTACCCATTTCCCAAGCCTCACAAAGAAGTCACATTGCTTCTAGGTGAAGGCTATATCATAAGAAACATTTGATAATCAAGTTCTTTAGAAGGAATTTTTTTCACTATGTCTTTCATGTTATGGCCCATATGTGCAGGGGAGTGGTGGAATGCAGATGTGGAGACCATGGTTAGTACAGCCCAAAGCTCAGGAGTAGCACCCAATACATCTGATGCACATACTATCAATGGAAAACCAGGACCACTCTTCAGCTGCTCTACCAAAGGTTAGCTACTTTTTATCAAAGCGTAATATGCAAGGTGGCAATAGCAGCTAGTTTTAACAACTAATACATTGAGCCAAAGTCCAAATGACATGCCTTTTCTTTTATCATTTTATTGATTAAATATTGCCACCATTGAATGTATCGAATGTATATTGTGTATAATAATAATAATACCCTACTTTCTGAAGGATTCAAACTTGTGACTAAGAGTATTGCCAACCCTTGTTAAAATAAATAAAAAAAATGAATTAGTTAATCTATAAACATAAGATTTAGATTTTTTTATTTCACTTGAATTTTTGGCCATGATGAATCGGCTTGGATTTCACACTTTGGTGTCTATCAAAATTGGTTTGAGCTGCGCGAGTGGCCAAAATGTTCTCATTGTTCATTTAAACAATTCACAAAACTAAAAATATAAAAAATAACTGTGCATTACAAAAGGTTATCCTTCACCACCTCCCATTGCTTTGAGTAATGAATATGTCATATTAGTAATAACTGTGAGTCAATCTTTATGAAGTTATATAGACGTAAATAAGCGATTTTCTAATTGGGAAAGAGGTTTGGAATCAATGGTTGAGATTTTGTTGATTGAGAATTTATCTAACAAACGAATTCTACCTTATTACCTCCCACTTCAGTTTTGAATCCACAATTTATAGTTTTCTCTATTTATGATCTATAATTTAGGTGTGCATTTTTCTTTAACATTAGGGGAGATAAGCCAATATTGAAGAAAGAACCAATAGTTGAGAGGGTATTTATATGGGGGATTCACCATGTAAAGCTATGGTATATTATGTGCATTCATAGAGTAATAAATAATAGCTCTATTTCCCAATCTACATTTCAATCTTCTATTATTAACACTCCCTCCCAATTCAACTTTTCAACTATTAAATACCTCATATTTTACCACATACTGAATTTTTTCAGTTTTGTTATAATTTTTTTTTACTTCTTTTTATTTTCACATTTTAGTTGGATTCAATATCTCAACGTTTCATTGAATTTTATTATATTTCCACTTAAAAATTTGATGAATACATATTCAACTCGAAAAGTACAAACACTTTGTATGTGTATTTTGATGCCTTTCTACCTTTCTTTTTTACCTATATTTGTCACACTAATCAAACTTTGTAGAGTAATGTGGAGGGTGATGTGTGGTTGCATTATTGTTAGTTATAAATATATTAATGCTTATGTCATTCATTTTCCTAAAACATTTGAATCAAATGACAAGAAATATAATTTATCAATGATATTATTTATAAGGATGTTCTTGAGAGTTATATAGTGATATTACTCTATATGAACATGTTTCTTATCTAAATATCATCCTACTACTTTGCAAAAATTCATAGTGAAAGTGATAGAAAGTTAGGGCTCCTTCATTTACCACATGATTGTGCCTCCTCCCTCTTCATGCATCCCTCATCTCTCCTTCTGATTGCTCCACATGCACTAAGCATATTATGTTTTTAAAAAAACCTTATACTTTAACCCCTTATTATGGAGAAATATATTAGGTCCATTTTGACTAATATTTAAAACCTTAATATGATCTCATGTCATAGACAATGCTTTTATTTGTGAGTTCCTCATGGGTATTTGTGGGGAAAAAAAAACCCACAACTTGAATAAATTTAAATGAAAAATAGTTGTATAAATTACATATTATCATACAACATGTAGCAAACAATGGTGTCAAGTACACAATTACTCGGTGACACATTATATGCCCAAAATCTAGATATCTAATGCAAAAGTTTACGTCTAATATTTTCTATTTCATGTAGTTCAAATTTGCTATTTTAAATCAATTCAAAAAATGTTGTTGTAGACACATGAACTGAAAAAAATAATTATATATATGTTGACTCAATTGTTAGTTAAATTTCAAGCACTAATGTGGCACCATGTAATTACTAAGTGAGGAACATGAGCATTGATTCATCTCCCCTAAATGACATAATTTTATTTTGAGAAAGGGAAATGAAATGTCACAAAAATTGTCCAACCTTATATTAAATGATCTACATAATTTTCGTAAAACAATTTTCTTAGAGAAGTCTTTTTTCTTCCAAAGAAGGAAATGATTAGAGATAGCATTTTTGATTGTCATAGATCAATTTTCTTAGAGAAGTCTTTTCTCTTTCAAAGAAGGAAATGATTAGAGATAGCACTTTTGAGCTTTATGGATTTCCTTAGCATATAATTATATGTTTTATGATTTCTTTTATTGTCATATATTTTGTGAGTTTTTGTATATATATATATATATATGATAAATAAATTTTTTTTATAAATTTGAATTTTAAAATATTTCTATTTAATATAATTTTTTATATAATTAAGATATTATAATTATATATTTTATGATTTCTTTTACTTTATGATAACATTTTGTGGATTCTTTATTTATATATTTAATAAATATTTTAATTTTATGATATTTAAGTATTTATACATTAACAATTATTTTTAAAATGATAAATTAATTTTAGTTTGATGATTATGAATCTTAAAACTACAACTATTCAAATTATAATTATGAAAAAAAATCTCATAACTAATAGTTTATGGTGTAATAATTTGTTGGCATATATGGAACATTTTAGTGTCAATATTGCTTTTGCTTGATTTTTTTCTTAAATAATTCTAATGATTCAATGAAAGATTGTAAGTCATAGATCTATATTCCAAGGTTGATAATCCCCAATCAATATTTATTAATTTTGGAAATGTTTTTACTGTTAAATAAAGAAAAGTCAATTGAATATATCAATTTACCCTTTATTTTAACATCATATATATTTATAAAGTTGACTGGTCAATCAACCAATAATAAATCTTAAATTCAATTTACCCTTTATTTTAAACATCATATATATTAAATATAAAGTTAATAGTGGTACACAAATTTATTAGTTACTCTTCCACAAGTCACCTTTATTCTACAATAATCAGTATACCATTAATTCAGTATAACATTAATTTGAATTTGTTCTATATTCTGCAGATACCTTTACACTCTCAGTCAAACCAGGAAAAACTTACCTTCTTCGAATAATCAATACTGTTCTGAATGGAGAACTCTTCTTCGACGTAGCAAATCATCACATGACAGTGGTAGAGGTGGATGCATTGTACACCAAGCCTTTTCTCACCAAATCAGTAGTCATTGCTCCAGGACAGACCACAAATGTCTTACTTCGCACACACAAAACAAACAGGCAGGTATTTCATGGCAGCCAGAGCATTTCAAGATGCTCCTCTCCCTCTAAACAATAACACTGCAACAGCCATTTTGCAGTACATAGGCACCAACATCACAAATTCATCCTTTATCACCATGCCCAAAATTCCTACCATAAATGATACCCTTTTTTGCAGCCAATTTCAGAAACTCTCTAAGAAGTCTAAATTCTAAACAATTCCCTGCAAAAGTTCCACTGTCAGTAGACCGTCATCTCTTCTTCACAGTGGGGCTTGCCATAAATCCATGTCCAAGCTGCAAAAATGGTACCCGTTTTAATGCTGCTATTAACAACATTACTTTTGTGAAGCCCACCATTTCTCTTTTGCAAGCTCATTACTTCAACATCAGTGGGGTATTCACCCCTGATTTCCCTGATAATCCCCCCACGCCTTTCAATTACACAGGAAATCCTCCGAGCAACTTGCAGTCGACTAATGGGACCAGGGTCACCAAGCTTTCATTCAATTCAACAGTGCAGTTGGTGCTTCAAGACACAAGCTTGTTGAGTACAGAGAACCATCCCTTTCATCTGCATGGCTTCAATTTCTTTGTGGTAGGAAGTGGGGTTGGGAACTATAATCCTAACAAGGATCCTGTGAACTTTAATCTGGTTGATCCTCCTGAACGCAACACAGTGGATGTGCCGAAGGGCGGTTGGGTGGCATTTCGATTCAGAGCAGACAATCCAGGCATGTCAAATTTAACGAAAATCTTTTCATTCGTAACAAAGGAATGCTTGTGTGCAAAATTTTATTGCATGTTGGTTTCCATCATCAGGGGGAATTCTGTGATGGATTTGGATAACACCCAATGATCCATTATCGGGATGAATTCGTTCTGAACTCTGTGATGGATTTGGATCACACCCAATGATCCATAATTTAGAAGAATTCATTTTGAACTCTGTGATGGCTTTGGATCACACCCAATGATTCATCGTCGAAATGAATTTGTTCTGAACTCTGTGATGGATTTGGATCACACCCAATAATCCATCATCCGGATGAAAAGCTAACAGAATCCATCACGGAGTTCAGAACTAAATGTGATAAGAAATCAATGTAATCGAATTTCTCACACAATTTTTTCAGGCGTTTTGGTCTTAAATTTATTTCATTTTTCAAAAACTAAGATTTGTTAGAATGGCAAATAAAAAAACTTATGATAATATGCTGTTTTGAATGTAGGGGTTTGGTTCATGCATTGTCATTTGGAAGTGCACACGACGTGGGGATTGGAGATGGCATTTCTGGTTGAAAATGGGAAGGGACCCAATCAATCCATATTACCTCCTCCAAAAGACCTTCCCAAGTGCTAGTTTTACTCGCATAAACTAATATTGAATTTTCATGGTCTGCACCAGTCAGATACCGAGATTTGTTCCAATTTTAAAGTACAGGTTCTTGTAATTTTAGATCTGAAATTCTTTCTGTTGCTCTAAAACAATAATTGTATAAAACAATACATAAGGTACGGAATTCTGAACGGGCCTCCTTTAAATGTGCAATTATATGTGATGGAAATGTATCATATATAGTGAATCTGTAATGCAATTCAAAGAGAGTTTCAAATATGTAGAGAAGTGATAGAGCTTAAATCCAACAATTTGTTTCAAAGTATAACACTTAAAATATTGATTTTTAAATTTATTTTTTATTTTAAATAAATAATCTTTATATTACCAATAATAAAATAGTATAATTATTTATTTGAAAAAAATAGATGGTATAGAAACATGCCTTAAGTCTACAATTCTTGGAAGGTATGGGAAACATTTTTTTATATTTTTTTCAAATAATATAATTATAGTGTTGAACTTCAATTTTGAAATCGTTGAATACAATTATGTAAATAAAACTAAAAAGCAACAATATAAATAAATATAAAATTAAAACTAATAAACTATAAATATTAAGACTAATTATAAAAATTAAAGCATATGAAATAATAACTAGCAATCGCATGTGTACAATGTAATGTGAACGCCGAATGATATATGTTATTTGATTTAGAGGGATAGTTATTACTTTTGTAGTTGATGATGATAAGGGGTGTGAATGGTTTTGTAAGTGTATGAATATAGATGAAGCATTACATGTAAAGGTTCTATCTCTACATTTCAAATTTGTTATAAATTTGTACATATACATTTGCAAATCTTATATCATGAGTGGTAGCCTTTCTTACATTTGCGGACTAAATTATTTGAACTAAACATAAATACATGTAGACTTCTTTACATTTGCAGATTTTTATATCATGAGTGGTAGCCTTTTGCTTATGCTCTGCCCATCTTTGAGATATATCAACCTACCCCTCATATTGTTCTTAATCATTAAAGGCCCTCTGGAAGATCCATCAAATGCACATTGAAATTTCTATCATGGACCATTAAATGTGCAGTGAGAACTCTATCATAGTTCACCAAATGTCCATCGAGATCCTTTGTAAGTTCAAATCATGTTCTTAGTTCCAAGTCTTTAATCAAGGGTATTATTTATGTTTAATTTGAATGTGCTGCAGAGAACTACTATTGAGAAAAGGAGCTTGTGAATCAACCATATTGGTCTTTGAGCTACCGACAGGAACCCAAACAGACAATACCTTCCATGTCTCACACATGACAAAAGAATATGGAATAATGTTAATACGTAATAGGATTTTCCCCCCATAGATAGTGGAGGACACGATCTTTGAAGAATTATCATCAAATAAAGACCTAGAATTAGACTCCTTCAGTAATGCAAAATCAGTAATTACCTTCCCGATTTCTTGAATTTAATTTTATGCCTCCACTTGGATGAATTTTTTTGAAATGCAACATAAAAAAATGTATCTTTGCCTCATCTTTGTTTGTGTTTATTCTAAAATATTTCTTGAGCTTGTGAATGTAGATCTAGATTTTAGTTTCTGAATATTCATCTTCTTTGACTAAAATGACCTTTTCAATTGTGGATAAAACTTGATAATTGAAATCTTTTGATAAGATTCATGCACTGCTATAAGTCTAGTTGTTCTGGTTGATATTGTGATGATGCCCTTGTGAAGGAACACAACTTTTCATTGACGATTCCATCAAACCTTTACTTGAAGTTCCTCTCCATACACTCTATCCATTGTAACAATGGTAGTTATTAGATAGATGTTTTGAAATCAACAAATCTATTAGAAAATTTTAATTTGAAACTAGAATATAATAATTCTCAAATGAAAAATATTTTTATAATTTCTAACTTAGATAACATAAATATCTACATTTACATTTAAAATACCTCTAGTATTAGCTATGAATTAATAATTGTTTTCAAGGTAAGACAAACCACTTCTATTTATGTTTAAATTGCAAGTATGTCCGATGGTCATATAAATTTATAGCTAAATCAACTAATTTTCACAGACTAATTTGAAAATCGCTTAAGAACTTACCTGTTTTCTTGACAAACAAGTTCAAGGCATCCCATCTTGACATGGGAAGGAATCCATCCATGAATCCAAACATTACACAGACATTCCTGAAAAAGGATGGCAAGGTTGATTCAATGCTCCAACATTATGTCTTGTAATGTTCCACCCAATCTTATTTTCAATGGATCAAAAGTTGTATATTTGCACACCAAAAACTATTAGCGAGGTACTATTACATTCTTTAACCTAAAGCGAATTCTCAAGAAGTGTCAAACAAGTAACAACAACCATCTACATATGTTAACCAACTTGTGCTCCTTGGATACCATCTACGTGTTCATCTAAATACCTCATGTAAACCAAACTGTTCCATGCCCTTATCTTCCCATAAGCTAAACCAGAGATATCAATGGGATGTTATGTGAAACAAAAAAAATATTTGTGAGATATGCTATATCCAAAGGCAACATGCAAACTTAGAAAAGCTTAGAGGTCAACATATTCCATAAATCCATCACACACGAGCATTACTACATGTCATTGAATCTCCCAAGATACCAATTCATTGGATGATGCTAGAAAAATAGAGAGAAACTAAATAATAAAGAGGATTTAAGAGTTTTAGGAATACTAACCGTGTAGTCCTGTCACCTAGTGGCATAGTGCTCATTCTTTACAAATGCATGCTTTCCTGAACACATCCTATATTTCATGATTGAATGCCCAACAAGTTTACATTTTCCACCATATATGTTTAGTTCTGATGTCATGATATAAGATTTGTAAGTAAATTCTGAAAAACAAAAGGCTCTGATACCAATTCTGGAAACAACACAACTCTAAAACCAAATCTGACACTCATATATACTAAACATATGAATACTGAATGTATAGATACAATACTGCAAATCTCATGGAAAACAAAGCTTATATATCTGATGTATAATCACATCACTATTTCTGAACACTTCATGTATTATATTGATCACAATATCGAATACATCTTCTGTTTCATAAATATCTTCAAAACTAGCAAACTCTTCTATAATCAAAAGCTTACGTTCTTCATTGACTGTAAGAACTACAAACACTTCATCAAACATGACTTACAGAATACATAAGCTGAACTCAAAACAATGCTAGACTGGACTCTGAAACTTCTGGAAATCTTCTTTACTTCTTTGCAGAGCTCTTCCCAGTATTCCTTGCTTCCGAGTTCCTAAGTGTAGTGAGTGAGATGAACGAAGTCCAATTTATAGACTTGTTCAAGGCTTTTCACTTGGAACCGAGGTAGCCGGGAAAAGAGAGACTGATTACCCTTGTAGACGGTAAGATTCCAGAATTGATATCAGAGCCTTTTGTTTTTCAGAATTGGTATCAGAGCGTAGCAAAAGATCTAAGGACCATAAGTTAATCAGAGCGTAGCAAAAGATCTAAGGCCTAACCAAACCACGGTAACAGGCCTACCGTGATGGCCGACAGAAAGCGAGAGCACTCACCGAAAGTAAAGATCATGGAGAATCAAATCTGACAGCTGGTCCCAAAGAATCATCATCATCGCTAGTGGAGGTTGAGCTGTCCCCACGGACTGGGGCTGGCTCCAGATTCCTTTCATATTGCTCGAGCCAGACTCGTGACGTTGATGCAGAGCCATCATTATCCGGCTGTAGATGGGGCCTTGTAGGATATAGATAATGATCAAGAATTTGGAGGTCTTGTCCGGCGCAGCTGAAAGAGGATTCTGACAACCATGTTGTGATGAAGTCTTGATCCCTTCGCTTGCACAGTATCAGTTTCATTATGGTCTCTGAATCTACATTCCAGAGCCAGGGTCTGTATTTTGAACAGGATAGATCAGTGCACCTTGATTAACCAAGTCTGAAGTCTGCACTGACGTAAATTCAGATTCCTAGCAATATTATTGATGATGTCAACATCCTATTCCGGAGTGGAGACTCCCAGAAAAGTCATATTCAGGTAAGTTTATTTTAACAGATAAATAGATTTAAAGTGCTTATAGCATCCACTGTACTTCCTGTCAGACTAGAGAATCTGTGATTCAAGTATCACAGACCAGTAATGGAGAATACAATATTCCTCTTAATAGATAGATCAGATATTAAGAGTCTGGGGAAAAGCCGAAGTCTACTTATAATGGTTTGCTCCACGTAGGCTGTGTGCAAATTGGCATAACGCCTTTGTTTCGTCGTGGCTTGAACGCCTCGATACTTTGCTGCTTAATGGATTTAAGATTTGACAATTTCAAAGACTCACTTTTAGCTGCTATTCAGACTGGGCTACATAATGGCCCCATTTCATTTGAAGTTTTTCCAAACTATCCTGTTTCTTTAACAAAGGATGATTTGTTACAGGATGTTCTTAAATTGCATTTAGCTACAACAGGACTGCATATGAGATCTGGTTCTTGCCCTTTGGCAATTCATTATAAAGTAATTTATAGATTAGTCAATACAATGAATCCTGCTGTTAAACATGGAGTTACAAAAGGCAGCAGCGTGGTGACTCATACTAATCTAGAAACACAAAAAATAGAACCAGAGTTGATTTCTTGGTCAGACATAAAGGTTCCTAGAAATGGACCCTCTCTAAAAAGTTCATTCAGTCTTCAAAACCAAGGTTGGAAAATGCAACTGCAGTAAATGAGGGAAAAAACCAAGTAACTCTGAGCTTTAGACAAAATTCTAGCAGAGATCTGTCTAAAAAACCATTGTCTAGAAGTACATCCACAAACAGTACCTCATCCTACTTCACTGTAGGAGAAAGCTCAAGTACTCAGAAGCCTAAAGAACCTGTAAGAAAGAAAAGGTATTTCTCTGTAGCCATAAGTCTTTAGTCCATGATCCCGCTACAGACTTTCTATGGTGCTCTGACTGCGAAAAGCTCGTCAGTCAGAAATATGCTCCTGTTAATGGACCAGCCATTAACACGGCCTCTGTCAGTGGTAGTGCTTCTTTGCCTGAAACAGATCCATCATGAAGTTATTATTTCTCCAGATCAATCACAAAAGCTGTCTTTTGGTATCAGAGGACTGTTAGTAAAGAAATAGAACCTTCAGAAAGTTCTAAGATGCTTAAATTGGACGAACAAAGCTGTAAAAAACAGTCCATGAAGAAACTGTGTATAATAGTGAAAAATTAGCATCTATGGAGAAAAGATTTTAAAAGCAATAGAGTTAAGGAAAAAAGGGTGATACAGCAGCAGCTTTAAGGTTATTGAATGACAGAGTTGATAGGTTGCAAAGACCTCAGTCATTAAAATAGAGACACAAGTCCAAGAAACTCATAAAGTTGATGTCTACAGACCTTCCAGAGGTCATTTCACAAAAAATTACTGATCTTGTTCAACCTCTAGTGGATCACACCACTAGCATAAAGAGTATTGTTATAAATAGGCAAGAACGTCAGACTAATGGATGTTAATTGAATCCGGCATATCTCAGTTGCAGGATGATAATGAAAAGACTCATCAAAGGATTGATGAGATACAAAAATGTCTTGAGTTCTGAACTTCCTAAAATTTTGCCAAAGATCCAGGAAGTTAATAGAAAAGTATCCAATCCTCCAGAAGGAGATTGGTCTAAAGCTGTATCTTGGTCAGATGTTACAAATTTGGCTAGTCCTTCCGCAAAGAAATCTTATAAGGAAGTCTTAGAAGAATACAAGCCATTATTCTTTAAGGACAGAAATGTCAATATGCTTGAGTATTCAGGGATCTGCACCATACTGCCCAAGAAGAGCCTCAGTTTGAACCACCTGCTTTTGATGAACAGATGGGAGAATACATCTGAGAGTTACAAATGCCCCAATGACTGGTTTAGGCACATACTCCAAGAGGTACAAACTCTGCAACCTAACTTTTATAAGTTAGAATGTAAGTCTATTCCTAGAGATCAAAGAAATAGTTCATTCTATGATTGGCTGGGGTAATACCCAGTATGAAACATATGGACGATCTCCACGGAATATTGCTGCTACACTAGCTAACGGATTTGTTGGCATATTAAAAGAATGGTGGGACTTGCTCCCAAATAAAGAAATTATTTGCAAGCAGGATATTCTGGTCTCACTGCAGCTGTCATCAAGGAGTTCATCGGCAACATTGACGATGACAAGATGATGAACACTGCCATGTTTTTACGAGCCAGCATCTTTGTGATATGACTCGTGTTAAAGAATATCAGTGCTTTATGCAGAGGCTCTACTACAGCTCTGGCAACATCAATGACGAGACCATGCGTCTTCGTTATATTGAGTCTTTTCCACCGTATTTTGCAACTCAGTACAAAAAGGCCATGCACGGCATGAGAACTGCAGAACTCAGTTTTGGTGCTCTTAATCAGATCATAGACCAGACCAATGCCAAAGCTCTGTAAGGATAAGTGGGAGCGCAAGCAAGCGCTCAAACACCAGAAAGCTCTGGGTAATGTTTTCTGTGAACAATATGCATCTTGAGCCATTTGGATGCCCAGATCTGGAAATAAATCCTAGACGCAAATCCTCTTGCAAGGATTGCGCTTTTTCAAAAGGGGAGGATGCTGTGTATTATAAGAAAAAGAAACGAAAGAAATTCAAAAAGTCCAGATTCAAATCTCCTCCATACAGACACCCGAAAGAAAAGGTATAAATTCAGAAAGCATAAATATGTAGGCAAGCATCAGAAGTTTAAGCCTACATGCTATATCTGTAAAGGACCTCATTATGCAAATAAGTGTCCTAATAGAAACACTGATAAGGGTAAAGCAAAAGTCAATGCCTTATCAGTTAAAGGTATTAAATGAGGAAGAATATGCATTTGTTTCAGATACTGACAGCTTTTCCTCAGATATTTCATATGTCTCTCTTGATGAAGGTCAGTGCAATCTGATACAGCAAGGATCAGAGAATTCAGATAGTACTGATAGCAGTGGGTATAGTTCTATTCCATCCTTCAATAATTTCTGCTATCAATATGAATACTAACTTTGCACATCCGATGATACCTCCAAGTGCAGAGTATTTGAGAAAACAACTTAGAAAGCCTTCAGTCTGTTTATGAAAGTTGTCCCCCATGGGACACTGCAAGGAAAATGGCTCTGAGCAAAGAACTCAGAGACTTAAATGATAAGATACATCAGGACCAGGAAGCTGAAGCAAGCCAAGCTTCAAGAACAAGAAGAAAGCCAGCCTGATGAAGAATTTGAAGCAGTTCCTTTACGACCTCCTTATCAACAAAGGATCAGACAAAGGCAGATTCCCACCAGAGGAAGATCTGGACCATGGAGAGGTCGTGGCAGACAAAGCTTCCAGCAGTTCAGAACTTTTGAACAAGGACAATCTTCTGGATACTCAGATCCAGACCTGCTTCTATAAAACCTATAGAGAATGGAGAAAAGCCAGAATGGAATTACTTAGAAAAGGTAATTGCCAAAGCAACTGAAGAATTTTCCAGACTGGTTGAAGAAGAAGAAAAGGAGAAGAAAAGATCCAGAAGAAGATCTGGATGAAACTTATCATCACATTAGCATCAGAAGAAAAAGATCATGCTGAGGTATGTACCATTAGTTGCACCCAGAATCCATTCATAGCTATAGCCATATGCATACCTCATATAAAGCCTTATGTGCTAGATGCTATGATTGATACTGGAGCAGAAATCAGTCTGCTCAGACAATATGCCATACCTTCAGACTGTTGGGTGAAAACCCATACAAAGATAAAATTTGATAAGAGAGAGGTAGTCTGTAGTTATATGGCCAATGTAATGATCAGTATAGAAGGTATCTCTCTGCAAATAGATTTCTACCAGCATAATATGGAGAACTATGACTGTTTACTTGGGGTTGATTTCTTAAAAGCCTGTCATACATTCAGTATTTCCCAAGATCATATTATTTGTTCAGTCCTCCTGTAAAGATACCAAGAAGATACACTTTTCAAACTATTGTGCCTATTCCAGAAGAAATGCAAAGTTGTTAATAATCTTTGGATACACAAGTCTATTGCAAACTGTCAAGTCAGCATTGAAGAAGTAGTATCCAAGATTAAGAAAGATGTATGTAGCGATAATCCCCATGCTTACATACACAGGAAAAAGCATTTCTGTTCCTTAGATCTGCAGCTGATAAAAGATTCTGAAGGCAGAGAAATAGTGCCAAAATTCAAAGCCCATCATAGAGGTATGCCTCCAGCTGAAAGGAAGGAATGCCACGAGGAAATACAAAAGCTGCTCAAAGGTGGCTTTATCCAGGAATCAAATTCTCCCTGGTCGTGCGCGGCATTCTATGTAAATAAAAGAAGTGAGCAGATCCGCAACAAGAAAAGGTTAGTGGTTGATTATAAACCACTCAACAAGTACATTGCTTCAGTACAACATCCGATCCCTGCCAAAGACGATCTTCTGAGCAGAATCAAAGGCTCAAAAGTATACAGTAAGTTTGATCTCAAAAGCGGTTTCTGGCAAATATTTCTGAAGCAAGAAGATATGTACAAAACAGCCTTTATTGTCCCAGGTGGACAATATGAATGGAAGGTTTTGCCCTTCGGCCTCAAGACTGCACCGTCCATATTTCCAAAAAATAATGGACAAGATATTTGGTGAGCTCTCTGATTTTCTCATTGTTTATATAGATGACATTTTGATTTTTCAAAATCACCAAAGGAACATATAAGTCATCTTGAGCAATTTTATAAGGTTGTTTATGATAATGGATTATGTCTTTCATCTTCAAAAATTGATGCATTCAAGGAAGACATAGATTTTCTTGGCATAAGGATAAGTTCTGGCAGCATAGAAATGCAAAAGCACATTGTCAGTAAAATACAGAACTTTCCTGATGAATTGTTAGATAAGCAGCAACTCCAGCGCTTTCTCGGATGTGTAAATTACATCGCTGGATTCTATCAAAATATTGCTGCTGATAGAGTCTTACTAAACAAGAGACTGAAAAAAGATGCACCTGCATGGAACCAGGAAATGACAGATGCAGTTCGCAGAATCAAAAGACAAGTCTCTGATCTTCCACCAATGTCTTTACCAGGAGCTGGTGTAAAGATCATAGAATGTGACGCAAGTGATCAGTACTGGGGAGCAGTACTGAAAGAAAAATGTGAAAATGGGAAAGAGAAAATTTGTAGATTTGCATCTGGAGCCTTTCAAGGATCAGAGATGAATTATCATTCATCCCATAAAGAGTTACTTGCTGCAAAGAAAGCCATCAAAGCTTTCTTATTCTTTGTCCAAAATGAAGCCTTTATACTCAGATCTGATTTAAAGGACTTCAAAAAGAGATTGAATGGTGGAGACCCTGCTAACAAAGCAGCCTGGAACAGACTCCAGAGATGGGGACTGTGGTTCGATAATTTCGAATTTACAGTTGAGCATATTGCAGGAAAGGCTAATGCACTGGCAGATTTTGCCAGTAGAGAACTGAACACCATCAAGATTGTTAATGTTACACAGGTAATACATGAACCCCATGGTTCTGTATGGGATTATAGGAATTCTCAAGCACAGATCAATGCTCTCATTCCCAATGATAACAGAATGTCCAGAGAAGCACAGGACTTACTTCTTTCAAGAGGAATTATCTCAGTCAATGAATATGCCATGTCAGAAATTGAATGCAGGATTTTTGATCCTGATATACCTGGACAATTGGTTCACACTCTACAAGATCCAATGGTTAAGTGTTGCCTTAACTGGCAATGGAGATCCTTGTACACTGATGGAACAACCGGACCATCTTCCAGTTGAAGGTTTGAGACTTCGACAACTCATCCCCAGACACAATACACTCTGGAGATTCGAGTATTCTAGAATGTGGACAGAGGAGCATCCTCTCCATTATGATCTATGGAACAGACAACCATCCATCGGTGACAGGAAGTACATATCTCAGCACTTTAAATATTTCCTGTTAAAATATTTACCTACAAAGATCTCTGACTCTCCCTTGCTAAATGTTCATCCTAATGTTGCTAGGAATGTTTTAATACAGTGCAAGATACCTTGGTTTGTCAAGGTGCACTACTATGTCAAAATTAACCCTGGCAGGCATGTAGATCAGAGACCTAATGCAACACTATGGAGAAGAATCATACTCCATCACAACATGGTTGTCAGACCTCCTGTTCCCGGACAAGACCTTTAAATACTTGATCATTATCTGTATCCTACAAGGCCCCATTTACGGCCGGATAATGATGGCTCTGCATCAACGTCACGAGTCTGGCTCGAACAATATGAAAGGAATCTGGAGCCAGCCCCAGTCCGTGATGACATCTCAACCTCCACTAGCGATGATGATTGACAATAATAGAAATCTCTAGAGGCCTCATGAAGCCACATTTCTGCCTAAAGAAGCTCAGCCTTCAGGTGGTATGTTAACATATACAAGCAAAGGCCTCCATTCACTATGTTAGGAGCAAAACAAAGAGAGAATACAACTTAAAAAAACACGGATGAAAATTATGTAGCCAAAATCATGTTAAGGACAATGGTAATAGGTTATTCCCTTGGGAGAACCCAGGCTAGCTGTGATCCCCTCAGTGAGCTTTGTGGTTTTTTTCTGAATTATTTGATGTCCAAAGCCAACAATAGTTTCAGTGTTTTATGTAAGGTGTAAATTGAAATGTTTTATGGATTTTTTTATGCCTTGTCATATCCAAATGTTAATGATGTAGAGCAAGCTTGATGGGACACGGGGCAAGCCCACAAGCTCCTGGGTTTCAGGTCGCATGAAAATGACCAACATAAATTTATGGATATGAATTTGGGGCATGCATACTTGTATGTAGAAAATATAGCTTCTATTTTGTGTAGTGGGAAGTTAAATTGTGTATGGGTAGTTTTATTAATAAACTATTTTGGATAAAAAAGAGAGTAGAAGAGACAGTTCTAGATTTGGAGTTGGCGTTTCCTCTCCCCTGACCAATTTATTTTTCCCGTTGAAGTGCATACATATTTGCAGGTGTATCCTTGTAAGATTAATAGTGTGTGAGGGCTCTGCATTGGTTAAAACTTTCGATTCTTTTGCAGATTAAATTATAGAGTATTATCCAGAAAATATAATTATATTTCCTATATGAGAGATGAACCTCAAATCTCTAATTATGTTTAGCTTAAAAACATGACCAAAAGGTCTTGACAGAAGGACATCTGCAAAAGACTTGTCATCAGTTTCCTCTCTATCACATCACCAATAAAAATAATTCCTAATAACAATTTTTTGAAGCCTAGTCTTGACTTCTAAAACATGGTAGAACATTGACCACCCCAATAAAGGATCCTTCACCCCACCTCTTGTTCCAACCACATTCCAACGTGGAGGAAGAATTTATGTCTCAATAAATGTATTTTACAACATATCCATAGAAGGCTTTCCCATAGTCCGATTCCAATCCCTCCAAAAAGGTCATGTTCCTAGGAGCTGCATTATAAAAGGACAGCTCTCAAGAATCAATATCCATTCTATTTAGTTTTTTGAGCTTGGTTTAAATCACGATGTTTCCATTCTCGAGCTTAGTTTATATGATTGTTGTTCTTATGGTTTCCACTTGTTCATTCACTAATACATCTATCTACATATCAATTGACAAAAAAATTAAATCACATTTGAACTAATGCATTTGTTCACTCTCTCTTGAATAAATTTTCCTTGACAAACCCCCTCCAAGTGGTAGCCATTATATCTTCATAACTAAAACCAAAATCAGCCTCTCTACTTACAAAGTTAAGTCTTCATTAATGGAATACATTTTAGTAGAATGTAACCAAATTCCATCCCTGCCATCTGATGTAACTAGAAAATATGTACCATCTGATGACTTGATAGTGGCTTCCAACAAATCTTGGGGAGACACCGAAATAAGAGACCAACTATTTGGATTTTCCCTTAAATCCAACTCCCACAATCCCACCAAATTGTGCTTTATCACATGTAAATGACCCAAGATGGACTAAGGACTCTGTAGCCTTCCCACCAAAAACAACCTCCCACTACACACCACTAAGGAAGGCAGATTGGCATGAGGGTTCTCATCAGTGTCAAGAAAATCCACTTCATGAGAGCCCTTCTTTAATCTCTAGAAATTTAAATTCAGCACTGGCAATGTTATAACAACCCACATGAACACCATATGTACTTGTACAGTAAACCACCCCCCTTTATATATAGTGTTCCTCGATGGATGTTTCGTGGTTCTCCACCAGGGATCTTATGTGCTCCTCAAGGGTCTCGCCCTAGTAGCATCTATAGACCTCAAAGTATTTGTACTATAATTGTACAATAAAGGGCATACATTTGACAGCTCTATATGGCTGCTTGCAATTACAATAACCTTGAAGTGGTTCAAACTCGAGTCGACAATCAGTTCAAAAACCATTTCACCATGCCAACCCTTTTACAGCGGAAAATATAGAAAAACTATGTATTATTTGGCTAAAGGGTTCAACACAATAGGATTATAAATTTCCCTAGAATCCCAGTCAACAAATAGGAACACTCTGCCACCCGATGCACAGAGTTGGATAATAGAGGGTTGGGGAAAGTGGGAGAAGTTCTATTTTCTCCACTGTAAAGGTAAGGGGATTCAATACCAACAGTTTAGAGAGGGATCGAAGAGGACAACGACATGGGAGCATTGGGTAGTGTGGTGAACTACTAACCCTGATTTATGCAACCCCATTGGAAGCACCCACCTACTTAGATATATGCTTGTAGGTCTTGTGATTGTCCTCCTTGCAAGAACTATCAGAATCGGCCTTAGAATCCTTTTCCAAATATGAAAGTAGCGAAAAGGAATTCTCAACACCACCTTCCCAGCGCTCATCCAACGCAGAAAAGACAAACCCCCTATTGCTTTTCTCCTTATTTTCCTACTTGGGTGATTTTAATTTGATTCCATCCTGTTGTTTTCCCTTATTAGTTTGGAAAGCCCATGGCCATGGCTGCCCTAAATGTCAGAATTCGAAGGATAATAATAATCCACCGAACCCTTATGCTTGTGATGCTACCTGTGTGATTTGTGCTGCGAGATCCTCACTTTATCCTACAAAATTTTCAAGGGCAAAATAAAATAATTTCATTGAAAAAATATTCAAATGGATGTCAAATTTAACATAGCTGCAGAAACGTCTAGAAGGGCCTTTCACATAGGGGGAATGCCTTTGGCGTAATTAGTCCCAATTTTTTTGTAAGTGATTAGTTTCTTATTTTTTTGTCAATAAAAATTTATATTTCATTGTTCTTTTAAATTTTATAACAATGATAGTTCTAAAACTAACAATCGTAACTCTACAATGCAATGTGAATGCCGAATGGTATATGTTACTTGTTTTTTAGGGATAATTACTACTTTTGTAGTTGATTTTGTTTAAACTATGGGTGATTGATTTTGTAAGTGTAGAAATATAGTTGAACCACTTAATTTAAAAAGCATAAACATGAGGTCTAACCCTTAAAACAATTCAAAATGCAAAAAAGTGATATAATGTACAAAGCTTTGGATGGAAACAACTATAAATTGCATGCTTCTTTCTCGGCATTTTAAAACTATAAGTATTTGTATGTATATATAATGAAGAAAACATTTAAAATGCATTGTTGTTGGTTTTCATACAAAAATGAGCAACAATAAAAAGGAAAAATTGAACATGTATGTTGAAAAGTGTAATTTTGTAAGTGTAGAAATATAGACGAACTGCTTCATTTAAAGGTATCATCTCTTCATTTTAAACTTGTTATAAATTCATACATATACATTTGCAAATCTCATATCATGAGTGGTAGCGTTTTGCAGACGATTTTATTTGAACTTAACATGAATAAACAAAGACTTTTGTGCATGTGTAGATTTTATTTCACGAGTGGTAGCGTTTTGTGGCCAATTTTTTTGCACTCTAAACATGAATACATTTGATACCATTTTGGATATTTACTTAAGTTTTTGTAATTGTGCAATAGTGTTGCATCGGTTGTTTTGTTGGTAATTTTGTCTGAAAAAAGTTTTTTTGTACACTCGATAAGGAACAAAATGATTGATAGTGGTAGTTCCTCTTTCTGAAAATAGAATTTTGCATTCCATTTTTTTTATTTCAAGTTTTTCTTCATCTTAACAGAGCAATTGTACACAAATCAAGTAGAATTGTACAAAAGTGCATAATAGAAATCATAATACCATTTCCTGTGAAAATAAAATTATCTGGGTGGTGCCAATATACTGCCACTGATAGGTGCCAAATGCATGGAAACCAAATTCCCATACTTGCTACCACTGACAATACTAAACCTTGTTTTGCATGGTCATGGGTCGCTCTTCCAACATTTTTATTTCATCTGAGCTTATACATAATGGTTGACCAAATTCATCTTCTTGTAAGCTTAAGGTCATCATATTGATAAGAATATGCAATGAAACTTTCTTGATCCAAACTTCCCCTGAGATTAATTAAACAATTGCATTCATGTGATGTTAAGTGCATTACATGAAGGAATACAAGATAGTTCACATGGTGTTGTTCCTTAATACAATCCAAGAACTCTTTCAACAAGTTGCCTTGGATACACTTCAACCTTCACCTTTACATATCTACCGGTTGAAGTTTAATGCTATTCCTTCAAGATTTTCTTGTACATCAGCCTGAAAAGGTTTACACAACCCTTCCCCAACATGGTACATACTCCTATCTTCATTTTCATAAGTCTATCTTATTGTACATTCCCTTTTGGATTAGACCTTTATTCATTACAAGATGTGGTTTAAAATCATGTACCATGGCTAAACTGGTACAATCCTTAGTCTTTCAATTGAAATGAGCATGCATTTGAAAAAGGATTCCTGAGATTGAGACCCTTAGGGAGGTTGTGGTGAGAGATTTTAGTGGTACCACATAGGTAGCCGAGGAATATCTACTGCATGGACCAAAATGAAGCTTTAAGCAGATCACATTGGTGAGTTGTAGTAAATTTTATTATATTTTCCATCATGGTTGATAAAAATATTTTCATGGTTAGAGAGAAATATATCTTAACAATAAACTTATGTGCATAGTAGAAGTCACCAAGCAAAAGTACATTGTTAAGATTATTATAATTGACTTAGACAAATTCCACTCTAATGGGGATTTTCAAGATTGAAGACTTGAGGCCTACTTCCATATAAGGAGACAATTTTTCATAGATTAACAATTAAAAAATATTATGGTGCTTTGTATTGTAAATATCATGAGCTCTTTTATGCTCTTTCTCCGAAACAAGCTTATTAAATATTCCACACACTTAACTCAATCACCCTTCTTGACTCAGTTCTTAGGGAGTGATTTTGTGAATATGCCTGCCACAATAGCTTCCACAAGAGGATGAATATCATGATTTCTTTTTCCAGGTTTCAGATCACAAAAGACGAATCTAAAAACTTTCAAAGCATGTAAGTTGGATGACAAGAGGAGTTATTTATCTCAATGCGTTGAGTTCCAATAAATGAAATGTGTAAGTACAAATTTATCACATTTGAACCAAAATAGTTAGAGGTAAAATACGACACAAATTTGCTCACAAACGAGCTCTCTTAGTGCCCTAGGATCTTTTGATAAACTGGAAACTGACTTGACAAGAAATGATCAAACAATAGGGTTTTTAGGATTCTTAGATAACTTCATTAGAATTGTTATTAATCCTAGTTGAGATAAGCAATTGCAGTATTGGTCTCTATCTACAATTCCTGCAAAAACAATAAACCCTCATTATACATTTCATTACATAGGCATTCTCTAGGGAGTTCCACTCCGAAATTTAAGTGCATTGAACATAAGGTCATAAGAGGTTTCACAAATGGATTGATTGTCTATCTGAAGTATACCAAAGCTAGTTGTTGCATCCAACTTTGAAAGAAAAATTTTCTCAATGCAATTAACTAAATAAGAATGGATAATTCAAATCAAATAAATTCTCATTAAATGTAGAATCAAATAAAGTGGCCTAGGGAATTCTGGTAATTTGGAAAGATGTGATAAACTTCAGGACATCCATTCATTGAACAATTTTTATGAATCAAGGTTTTTGTTTTTAACTCTGACTGCATATCATAGAAATAACAAAGTTTGAAATTTAATCTACAATAATCAACAAACCTGTTTTCGATGAAAAAGGGATTAGAGCTCGAAATTCAAGCTTGTTCAGCACTCATCACCAATTGCTATAGCACAATTCTTCTCATCCTTGAGAACCGGATTAGTAGTGTATTTTACCTACATGAATCTGTATATGCATTGAGATCAAAGCCACACATGCTCCCTATAATTTACAAACTTTTTACTAAGTCCACAAGAAATTACATGTTGTCATATAAATATAAGTTCCCTCAATATCTCTTCTAATATTTTCCCAGTGGTTCATCTCAAAGAACTACTAGTCCTCCTCCCTGATCATGACATTGGAATGCCACAATACTCATGTTTAAAATATCTGTCACCCAATATCCAGGGGTCTAAACAATGTATGATGCAGTTTGAAATTCCTTTTGTACCTTGGTTTTCAGGAACTTGATGACAGTTACAATGCCAATTCAGCTCAAGTAGGAACATTGATTTATATTCATACTAGAAAACCCCCAAAAAAAACATAAATCCTTCGAGGATATGTGGAAAATCCTCTTCAATCTTTTCCGATGGTCCATGGCAACTGCTTAGAAAACAATCTGCCATCCTTTGAAAGACAAGCAAACCCATTGACGAGCAGTATCCTACAATCATTGTAGTCCAGTTAGAGACGTACAATTTTTTTCAAGCATAACAAAATTTTAGAACACTTCACATTCAACGATTTGGTAGTATTTACGGGAAAGTGTGGAGTCTTCACTTGGTGTGTCCTGAATTTATAACTAAATGCCTGAACTTTAAAAGTTTCATTTAACATAAAATACAATAGTCAGACACTGGAATGTATTGTGGGTTGATAATTATGGTAAACTAGAAATGGAATATGCCATTGCGGGCAACTGTAATTTAGTATATCCATGCCCTACCATGTTGAGAAAAGATGTAATCATTCTCCAGATCCCATGGAATGCTAGTTCCATAGAAATCATAAATGGCCTGCAAAGGCATCACCCATGATTTCCTCTAAAAAAATGGCAAATTTATGCGACTTGAGGGCACCCTCTCTCATCGAATAAATGCTATTTCTCATGGGCTTTTCAACATGTTTCTCATATGGAATATTCAGAGCACATTGGACTAATTGTAAGGCTTGGTTTGTGTCCATAATTCCTTTCAGGAGCCAAGTGACTTAAGATTGATATGCCATTCATTTCTATCATTTTGTCTATAAGCCTGTAATTCCGACAATGCAATATACAATTATACCGTTCGGTGTTTACATCTGTTGTAGTAAATCCCTAAATGGACTCAATAGACTACACTCTATTATGGACTGAGACATCCTTCCTAGCTAGTAGGAGCACCTTAGGCATTTGTTTGAAAGAAAAACCTCTAAGTATTGTCATTGAGGGTGAAGTGTTCTGCCATTAGAGTTGATTTTGAGAAGATTGAATTCTTTCAAAGGATCCTTTTGCTCAGAGAACGCCCTTCTATTACAGGATTTGAAGAAATCATTTGAAAAAATTATGGTTCAAAAAATGGCTTAGTGGAATCTGAACGGAAGTTGAAATGAAAATTAAAAGGCGTGATTTTGATGTGCCCTTAAGATTTCAGAGGAGAAGCTCTGGGATCCATCAGAAAATGTGGATATGATGGACACAGTGTGGAGAGCTTGCCCTATCGCTCGCACTGGTAACAAAAATCCGAAATGAAGAAAAATTCACGGGTGATGTGTGTTTGAGGACAAAGGCCATTTTGGAAGATTGGAGGAATCCCTCATAATTTGCATGGCACCAACTTCATTAAAATGGAAAGTTTCAGCATGCATTTGGTCCAAATGGCCATCAAACTTTCAAATTTAAACACAGTTGTATCAAAAATGTAAACAGCAATGGCCTTTGCCAAATAATATATTGCAGCCTTGTTCGGTGTAAATAGTTAATAAAACTATAATAATTTAAAATCAATTTTTAATGGTGATCCTATATTTATAATGTTTTAATAATAAATTTAATATGATTAACAATAAATAATAGGACTTAGATATTTGTCTCAATAGTCTTAATACTAGTAATCGCATGTGTAGAATGCAATGTGAATGCCCAAATGTATATTTATTTTTAGAGGGATAGTTATAACTTGTGTAGTTGATGTTGATGAGGGGTGTGATTGATTTTGTAAGTGTAGAAATATAGATGAACCACTTCATTTAAAGGTTCTATCTCTACATTTCAAATTTGTTACAAATTCGTACATATACATTTGCAAATCTTATATCATGAGTGGTAGTGTTTTGTAGACTATTTTATTTGAACTAAACATGAATACATGAAGACTTTTCCGTATATGTGCAAATTTTATATCATGAGTGGTAGCCTTTTGTGTCTATTTTTTTTGCACTAAACATGATTACATTTGATATCGTTTTGGATATTTAATTACTTTTGTAGTTGATGTGGTTTGTAATTATTTCAAGCATATCTAAATTGTACTTGTTACCGTGTTGCATCGGTTGTTTGGTTGGTTTTTTATTTAAAAAACCTTTTTTGTATAGTTGTAACATAGTCGATAAGGGGTGTGATTGATAGTGGTAGTGTAGGAATATATATGAAACATTACATTGAAATGTTCTATGAGTACATTTAAATTTGTTGCAAATTCATCCATATACAGTTGAAAATATTATATCATGACATTTGAACTAAACATGTCTACATGAAGACTTTGTACATTTGCAAGATTTATATCATGAATGGTATCCTTTTGTGGGCAATTTTATTTACACTAAACATGAATACATTTGATACCCCTTGAATGGCACTAGGCCGCTTTGGATACAAGAAGTGTTGAGTAAAGTAGTAGGGGAGGTGCTATCAAAGTATAGGGTAGTATTTAGGATGAGTTGAGTGATAATAGTCTTTATTATTCCTTTCTTATTGCTCAAAGTGTTAGTACGAGAGCCATTTTTTAGCACCTTTCAAATGAAAAAGAAGGTGAAATGCATAGAATTACAAGTGAGGGAACTCTAGAGTTGTGAATTTCAAACCTTGCCTTTCGGTGCTACTAATGTCGATAGTTGCAATATACTTAAGAACTGCGTGGCGGGAAATTACCAGTTGGAAATCAACATTTTCTCTCCATATGGATATCATTGTTTGACTGTGGACGATTAAGTAGCTCTTTAAGGTCTGCAAGGGGGGAGGATGATAGAATTTGTGTGGTATCTAACAAGCACAGGTCATCTAGCAGTGACTTATGAACAAAATCTAACCAGTTGCAAGTCGGGTGAGGGTTCCACGTAGACACGAAATTATCAAAGTATTGTTTTTTTTTACCTCAATAACTGTTGTATCCTCTCATTCCATTGTGTAAAATTTAGGGGTGTTCTTAAGCCACAATAAATTGTGGACATTTATGGAGTCTATATGTTTTTATTCATACATGCAAGACGAGGGAACATAAATATTAGCTATTTAGTTTGGAACAAACTTATAAAAAAGTATATTTTATTACCTGTACCAAAAGTCTACTGCTCCAAGTTCCTTCTATAATATTTCTTCATGAATTATTGTGAATCTGTGATGTCGATATGTTGATACTCGATGAGGGTTAGAGACAATGCTAAGGGTTCTCCAACATTGTGCGGCTCGAGGATCAGTAGGGCATGCAACAGACATAATATTGTGGAGATGTGGCCATTTAGTGTCTACAACACTTAGAGTGAAGAAAAATGTTGGTGTCTCTAATAATTCTACCATATCAGAAAGCTCGCTTTGCTACACCCTTAATCATATATCTTATATTGGATGTATATAATCAACTTGTGGCTATCATAAATTCTTATCATTATGTATCTCTTTCATATATGTTATATTATCATTATTGGGTCGGCCTTGGTGTTGGCCATAACATAGGAATAATATATATAGGGGTTAGTAGGTAGTAGTTGATCATCATATTCAACATTTGAGTCTTATTGTTTGGTTTGGAGGTTGGCCCCTCGATGTGGCTAAGCTATTCTACTTGCACACTGAGATCATTTATCTGAAATATTGTGTTCATTGGTGTTATATTTCTGCTAATAATCAAATTTATACAAGTAATTTCATTACAAGTGGTATCAGAGCTTGAACTCGGCCAACACTGCGTCAAATCGTAATTGTGAAGGTTCATCCATATCTCAAAATTGGTAGAGAATTTTTCTTCATTTATTTTTGTGGTGTGGTGAAATAAGTCAAGTAAGCTCCCCTCCAAATTTTAATAATTTTTTATTTGGTTTGCAAACGTTATAATAGTTTTATGTTTTTTCATAATTCGGCTACCTAGGGTGTAATTTGTGGAATTTTTAAAATTTATTTACATTTACAGAAAGAGGATTGAAAATTATTTTTATTTCATTCTTTGAGTTTTATAAAATTTGGCCAAATTCCTATTGAAATCCTAAACCCTAAATTTTTGACCTTGATCCTTAAATCCTACCATTTTGGGGGCCTCATGACTGGGCCTTCAACAAGAGGAAAAAATAATCCCATCACTCCGGGTAAAACCCCTGATAAGGATGAGATAATAGTTGAGGAGTTAGAGTCATAAGGGGTATCTATATAGTCATCAGGGTTAGGGTTTACTTCAACTAACCATAAGGTCAACTATTTTGAGTTAGAGTTGCAAAACCTCAAGGGTAGAGTGGCCAGGAAAGAAGATGTAGAAAAGATTGGACAATTATTGGAGTATTTGATTCACCAATTTAGTTACAATATCATGGGTCATCATATCCTTCCTAATCAGCCACAACTCAATCATACTCATATTAACTAGGATGGATCTTCAGGTCAAAGTAATAGACAAACTAGCCAGGGTGGATCTGCAAACATGACCAATCCAAATACAAACACTCTACAAGCCCATAACATGATTACAAAAGTGAAAATGCGTAAGTTTGATGGAAAGGATCCACTCTATTGGAATAACTAGATGGATGATTTCTTTTATCTTCATCAGATTCCATTGGGATAAAAGGTTACCGTGACATCAATGTATCTTGAACCTGACCAATTCATTTGGTATCGATGGTTATGTGATAAAAGGAAAAAGAGTGGCCTAATTGTTACATGGACAGTCTTCACTGAATATTTGCAATTGCACTATATTTCTAGTGTGTCAGAGAATTATTTTAGTCAATTAACAAAGCTAAGACAAACAGGAAAAACCAAAGATTACATCCATCAATTCCAAAACCTTTCCTTACGGGTGGAATATATTCCTGAAGAGAATTTGAATGACTTATTTCTTGGGGGTCTTAAAGAACAAATTGAGACTGAGGTGCGTATGTTCAATCCACATAAGGTTTCAGACTCTATGATCATGGCATGTAGGGTAGTGGAAAAATTTCTTTCCATTAGGAAACAAACTGTCCGTAATATTAGAGATTGTAACACCTTTTCACCATCATTCCCTCAGCCAGTTAGACTGACACCTCAACAAATTGAAGAAAAGATATCCATGGAGTTATGTTTTAATTCTGATAACAAATTTGGACCAGAACATAAGTGTGCTCACAATAAATTATTCTACATTGAGGGGCCTACTGAAGAATAAGAAAATGAAGAATACGAAGAGGTAGAGCCAGAGTAGGAATTAGGAAAAACCCAACCAAAAATATCATACCATGCAATTTCTGGTATTAGCACTCTCCAAACTATCAAAGTAGTTGGATTCTTAAAAAAATAAAGTGTAACAGTGTTGATTGATTTGGGAAGTACTCACAACTTCATCAATCATAAGTTGGTGGTATGCTTGAGCTACTTTGTTTATCCAACTCCAGAATGTCAAGTCATGATCGTTGATGGGAAAACTGTTAGTTGTTCAGGAAAATTCCATAACATTAATCTCATTGTGGGAGATTACTTGATAAATAACAATATGTATGCCATTTCCATGGGAGGAGAGGACAATTTGTTAGGATTTTAGTGGTTTACCACCTTGGGAAGCATTGAAATGAATTTCTAAGAGCTGTTCATGAAATTTCAGTCAAAAGGGAGGAATTTTAAACTAAAAGGAATAAGAGCGAATTCCCCACATATGGTAAGTTATCATCAAATGAAAAAATTTCTTAGAAAATGTGCAGATGGGTTTGTGGCATAGCTATTTTCATTGGAAGCACATCATTCCAGTACATTTATACCCATAGATATGCAAGTAGTTATATATGAGCACTCGGTGGTGTTTGGAGAAATGCCCAAGGGTTTGCCTCCAAAATGAGACCACGACCATGCCATCCAGTTAGTATTAGGGAGTCAACTACCCAACACCAGACCTTATAGGTACCCCTATATGCAAAAGAGTGAGATTGAGAAGATATTTCAAGAGATGTTAGAAGCAGGACTTATTCTTCATAGTCAGAGTGCTTACTCTTCTCCTGTAGTGATGGTATGGAAAAATATGACAATTTGTGCATGTGTCCAGATTATAGGGAACTCAATAAGTACACAGTTAAATATAAGTTTCCTATTCGTATAATTGATGATTTTCTAGATGAGTTACATGGTGTTGTTTACTTTACAAACTTGTTCTTTGTTCTAGATATCATTATATTAGAATCAGGGATGAAGATGTTCATAAAACAACCTTCAAGACACATGAAGGAAACTATGAGTTCTTGGTAAGGACTTTTGGACTAAAAAATGCACCCTCTACATTTCAAAGCTTGTTGAATTCCATCTTTAAGGAATTTCTTAGAAATTTTGTTTTGGTGTTCTTCAATGATATATTAATCTATAGTAAAATAACTTGCTACTTGGCCGACCTTGGATCCACGTCATGGGTTGTGTTCCTTCAACCTTACACCATTATTTAAAATTTGAACATGAAGGACACAAATATACAATTCCAACTGACCATTCACCATTTAAGACCTGTAACATGTTATATCGACCTAATGATGTCCTTATACTAGTTAATGCATCTACCACCGCTGCCACCTCTACTTCATCCACAACCCCATCCACCAATGTTTCTGTTACCTCTTCCACACCTAACTCCTCTATTCCCACTGCTATCGTAGCCTCTCTAGCTAACCAATCCGCAAACCCATCTAATTCTCAACCAACCAATGCCTCTCCTTCCCAACTGACCAGTGACTCATCCATTCCCACAATCCACATACCCACTACTAATCCCTTAGAAGGGTTTTTTCAACATCTCATTCTAGCGGAGTACCACTTTTATAATATTGACACATTTATTACTCCTCAAGAGTATGGTAAACTTTACCAACATCCCCTCCATGATCACCACATAGGTGAGATTTTCCCCTATGGTCCTCTCGATCTTCACACAAACTTAAATTATGGGGGACTTGATGGTTCTACTTACTTCCCCGAACCACCTTCCCAAACTCGACCATTTTCATCTAACCTTTAATCTCTCACCAACCACTGCTTCACCCATATTTTCCTCAATCATTGTGCTTGGAAGGGATTTGGATTTAGTTTCTATGAAAAAGGCCGACATACTGTCATCCTGTGCACCACTTGTAAACATAAAGACCGCAGAGGTATTGGCTTTGCCGAGCCATCTCCCAAGAAGGCCCAAGTTGAACTCATTGAGAACGATAAACCTTCTCCACCCCGTTCATCAATGTCACCACCTTCACGTACAAAGTCTATGGATCTAGAATCCATTCCTCCTAACTTTTTTTTTTTTGTGAACACTATTTCCCTGAGATCTATAACTTATCAACGAGATGGCGAGGATCCCTCTTCTCTTCCCTTCCTGTATCCTGACATGATCGGTGATGATAAACTTTCTATTAACATCGTTCAATGTCAGGACAATGAGTCTATTCTCACCTACCTTAGTGTGGAAGATTATTATATTCACTAGTAGTTACCTTCTGAGACACAAACCATGTTAAATAAATCAACCATCAAAATCAATATTGACATCCAAGACGACCCGCACATTCTAAAGATAGGCCAATATTTAGATACTGTTAAACATGAAGCTTTTACTTCTTTCCTCTAGGATCATAGCAACACCTTTTCTTGGTCCTACACTGATATGCCTACTATTGACACAAACATTGCGGTCCACAATATCGTCACTATTCCTGAAGCCAAACCTGTGAAACAAAAGCTATAGAAAATGCATCCTCACATTGCCCTTCTTATTAAATAATAACTCCAACGTCTGGTTTCTGTTTCATTCATCCTACCCATTGATTATCCCCAATGGGTCTCTAAAATTTTTTTTGTCACAAAAGAGACAAGTGGACTCCACATTTTCATGGATTTCCGTAACCTTAAATTAACTTTCCCCAGAGATGAATTTATGTTACCTAGTATTCACCAACTCATTGGTCTTACCGCTAGCCATGAGATGTTATCCCCCATGGATGGTTTCTCACATTATAACCAAATATTAATTTCCATAGATGATCAACACAAAACTACCTTCATCACTCCTTGGTGAATCTTTTTCTATCGTGTCATGTCCTTTGGCCTTAAAAATCCAAGTGCTACATATCAGCGGGCTATGACTTATATCTTTCATGAAATTATGCATCACATATTGGAACATTATGTTGATGATATTCTTGCCAAGTCAAAACATCGGGCCAAACACCTTACAATAGTTAAGGTCATCTTCAAATGTCTCATCAAATACTATGTTCACCTTCAACCTGAGAAGTGTGTCGTTGTTGTTCTCTCTGAAAATATCCTTAGTTTTATCGTTTATTTGTATGGCATAGAAGTTGATCTCACAACAATCAAGGCTATTCTCAAAATTCCTCCACCTACTAACCTTTTTCAACTTCATAGTTTTCAAGGTAAGTTGCAATTTATTCATCATTTTATTTTGAATCTTTCTGACTATTGCCATCCATTTCATCATCTCCTCAAAAAGGATCTCTCCTTCAAATGGGATGATGAATGCCACAAAGCCTTTGACGCCTTAAAAAAATACGTCCTCCAACCACCTATGCTCATTCCCCCTAAGGATGACAAACCATTTTACCTTTACATTTTCACTACTGATCATTCCTTGGGTGAGATGCTCTCTCATCGTGACGATAAACAAAGGGAAAAAGCAATTTATTATATAAGTCGTACGGTTTTGGACTATGAAACTAGATACACTCACGTAAAATAATCTTGTTAGCCTTATTTTTTGTCACCACTAAACTTCTCCATTACATACTTAACCACAAAACCTTTGCTATCACCAATAATGACCCCTGACATTACATGTATGCTAACCCTACCAACATCAACGTGTTTCACGTTAGCTCATGCTTCTTGTAGAACTATACCTTGAATTCACCCATCAAAAATATGTAAAAGGAAAAACCATCTCTAACCAACTTGCAAATGCACCCCTGTCTCAAAATCAATCCTCTAACTTCAATTTCCTAGATAAATCCATTGCTACCCTTTCTTTAGATGATACCATTTACCAGATGACCTTATTATTTTATGGTTATGAATTTCAGCGTGGGGGTGGTGCCGAAGTTATCCTCATTCTTCTTGATGGTGAGCCTATGCCATTATCTTTCAAACTAGATTTTTATTGTACTAACAATATGGCCGAATATGAAGCACTCGTATTAGGTCTTCAAGATGTCATCGCCTTAGATGTTAAATCTATTACTATCTTTAGCAACTCTCAACTTGTTGTGAACCAAGTTAATGGTATATATCAGTGTCTTAACAAGATACTAAAAAAGTATAAACATCATGTTGACATAATTTTGACTATCTTTGACCATTATGAATTTCATACCACCCCGCATTCCACTAATAAATTTGTAGATACCATGGCTTTTCTGGCTTCTCAAATCCCCGCTCCGCTCTCTGAGTCAAAAATATATTTCACCGTACAAATGTTGTAGTAACCTTCTTATCTGATTCGAGACATTAACCTTGTAGGAAACATTGAAACTGACCCATGTGACCTTTGGTATAAGAAGTTTGCTGACTACCTTTCCCTTTCCATTCTGCCTCTAGATCTTACTCCCAATTGAAAACGAGCCTTTCTCAAAAGTGTCTCTCACTATGTCATCATGGGTGGTCTTATTTATAAACATGGATATGACGATATCCTCTTACGATGTCTTATAAGTTCTGAAATTCCCCTACACCATTAAGGAAGTTCATGAAAAAAAATTTGGAGGTTACTTCAGTGGTTTAGCTATCGCTAAATGCATTCTCCACCTTGGCTATTACCGGTCAAACCTAAACAATGATTGTTATAACTATGTCAAGTGTTGCGTCAAGTGCCAACAATATGCTAATCTTCGTCACACCCCTAGTCAGGCCTTGCAGGTCACATGAGACCTTTGGCCTTTCTCTCAATGGGGTTTGAATCTTGTCAGAGAGATTAATCCTCATTCTTCCCAACTTCATCAATGGATTATTACTGCTACTAAATATTACACTGAATGGGTGGAATCCATGCCTCTTATTTCTATAAAAGACAAGAAAATATGTGAATTCATCAACCATCACATAATTTTTCACTTTGGTGTCTCTCACTGCCTCATCATTGATAACAGAAAACAATTCAAAAACAAAACCCTACGAAAACTCTGTGATGCCTTCAACATTCAACTCAAATTATCTTCACCTTATTACCCTTAAACAAATGGCTAAGCAAAATCAACCAACAAAACCATAAAAAAATTCTTATGAAAGTAGTTGGTGATATGGAAAGGATTGGCACACGCAAATTCCTTTTACCTTATGGGCTTATCGTACTAGTATTTGTACCTCAACTACTGCCACACCTTTCTCTTTGGTCTATGGTATAGAGGCTATCTTGCCTCTTGAAGGCCAAATTATGTCTCTTTGTATCTCACTCAAAGATATTCTCAATGATGATGATTTTCACTAGGAACATTTGGCACAACTCGAGTTATTAGATGAACTTCGTATTAATGCTCTCGATCACCTCCAAATCTACCAAAAACGTATTGAATGTGCCTATGATAAACATGTCAATGAATGAACCTTCCAGGTTGGTGAAATTTTCTTAAAGGAAAATCAACATGTAAAAAAGAGGAGAAAAGTAAGCAGGGTAAATTTTATCCTAATTGGATTGGACCTTATATCGTTACTCATACCTATGGATCAAGTGATTAACGCTTGTCTTCACTTGAAGGTAAACCCAAACCTAATCCCCTTAATGCCTTGCATCTTCAACCATTCTATTGTTGAATCAAGTCCTTTATCACCTTCTGTATATTAAATGCTCATTTGTTGAGCACCATTCACCTTTTGATTACATATTTTTAAGGATCAATGACTAAACAAGAATCATGTGATTACCCGTCACTTTTCAGCCTTATTTTCAATATGAGTATCATGGATCTACTCATGGCAAGATTCTCATGGATTATTTTCATCTTTTTCAAGATGGAATCCCATGTTCGTTCATTACTTAAAACCTCTCTTTCATATCTAACCTCTGTGTAGTACGGTTTTTTTCTTCATAACAGGGCCCTCACCTTCTCTATAGTCTTGTACATGAACCGAAAGTCCAAAAAAAATGCAAAAGTAATATACGGGATTTTAAAATTCAATATCCTTGAGTCAAACTTCTAGCAAAAAGATGAATCCCTCAAAAAGGACATCTCCTCTTTTTATCTCACTGCTATAAATAGACTGCTCCCTTGAAGGACAACTATACAAAGCTATCCATACTGTACATAGTCTATCACAAAAAAAGACTATTTTTGAAAACATAAGATAAAAATATTCTAAATTTTTCTGCATTGATCAACTTCACGAAGACCTCAAGGAGATATTCTAATCATCCCACATAGACTTCCCACATCGATCAATCTATTAAAACAAAAGCAAAAGAAAAAGATAAATTCTTCATCATGGACTTACCTATTTTGATCTTGGGTATCTTTCCAAGTAGGCATGTTGTCTCACACTAGGTTACGGTAAAACCAAACTACTTTCACCACGGGTAAGTGTAGCAATTTGGTGGACCAAAAAGGGGTCATAATTTTACGTCATATTGCAAAAAATGGAGAAATATCAACTTGTAGGGATTATTAGCAATACACGCACTCAAAATTAGAAAAATTTATACATATATGAATCATAGCATTTGGAATATAGTTTCTAAATTACTAAATCTTTTTAAAAACATACAAGTTTAGCTATATTAAACACTCAAAATTCTATGACTTGGTTTTTTTTGAAAAAACCTATAAGATTGTAGTCTGTTTGCCCGCGATTTAGATGACCAAATATTGATTTTTTTTTCCTTTGGTGAAAAGTTAGATGTCGTTGTCTATCTTGGGATGGATTTTATTTTGTATTTTTTTGAGCAATATTTTTTTATGATTTTTTCCGTGAAAGTGGTCTGAATTTTTTTAGAAAACGGAGCACTTTCTATTTGCCCGCCATAACTATTTCAAAAAATATCGAAATCAAATATTTTTATTTTTTAATGTGTATAGAATTTCACCATGCTTGGGATGGTATAGATTTTATCACATTTTGATAAGTGAAACAAAATTTGTAGTCTTAAACATAGACATGAACATTCACGGGAAAAATGTCTTAAAGACCTACTGTTAGTAAAAAAATTATAAAATGATATTTATCTTATTCTATTCACTTTAAAATCAATATTTCTATGAACTTAACAGTCTCCCCTACGTGATGGTACCATTTTTGTGAGATGTTTTCAAATTTTCAGCATGGTTCAAGTCCGCGGAAGAGAAAATTTGATATTTTTGACCTTTTACATGCCATAATGACCTCCCATAGCTTTGGTTGGGAAAAAACAAAGATTTCCCAAGCCGCTTGAGGGTACAGATTTGATGATATAGATATAAACCACGATCACGATTTTTATAATGGAACAGCTGATGCTACTTAATATAGAACCACAATCGCGGTTATTAAATAATATTTACACATATCCCAATGTTTGAATTAACATGTGATTTTTATAATTTGGCCTTATTGTATGAATTACCTATAAAATTCTGTCACTTTCTGCACATTTTTCTTATCACTCGAAAAAAAACATCATGTGAGACAAGAAACAAAGTCAAAAAAGGAAGTCAATAAGTAAAAAACACTAGACGAATTAGAGGTAAAAAGATTTCAAAATGTTGAGTGAATGTGGAAAGTCTTCATGAATCAAGAAGAGGTTCATCTTCAACCCCTACTATTGTAAGCAATGAGGAACCAAGTAATGTTTCTATTGTCAATGTTGAAGATGAATTAAATACTCATGATGAAGATGTTTTTACTGTCAATGTTGAAGATGAATTGAATACTCATGATGTAGGTGATGTTGAAATCGAAGGAGACAATGAGAATCAAGAAATTCAGGTTGAAACTGTAGATAAGAAAAATTTGACAAAAACACCTCCTAGGATTTTTCGTAATAAACTTAATTATTTTATTGAAATTAATGAGAAAATTTTAAAACCAATGTTTGACAAACTTTCTGAATGGAAAATCAAAAGAAAAGCCACTAAAATTTGGGGTAATCATTTTGAAATTTTAAATGATTCCCAAAGATGTCAGTTGTTGGTTAGTTTGATGAAATTGATTAAAATGATACCTACATTAAACACCTTAGGATTAACAACATCTAATATATGTTGTCAAACCTCTACAATTGTTGAAAACCTTCATGATGCATATC
The DNA here is from genome assembly GCA_019776745.2 of Taxus chinensis. Lineage (NCBI taxonomy): Eukaryota > Viridiplantae > Streptophyta > Pinopsida > Cupressales > Taxaceae > Taxus > Taxus chinensis. Next base: position 212,781 of record JAHRHJ020003152.1, read on the forward strand.
ACACTGTTGGTGTCAAGAGACACACAAGGGATAGTAATATTGTGCGTCATGTACTTGTCTACTAGTGTTGTAAGTGAATCAACAAAAAAAACAATGTTTGATTACGTAAACAAGTTGAATGTTGAAAGTTAATCGAAAAACTCTAATGAAAGTCAATTGAAAGGATGTAATATCCTTCAATCACTCAATAACACCGATTTTTGGGCATTTTCTGCTAGAGCACCGTGTAAGGACAAAGATATATTTGATGCTATAAGAGAATTTTTTATTCAATTTTGGCATGATAACACTAGAGTTTCACCTAATACAAGAGATGTTGTAAAACAGAGAGTTGGTTCTACTAATCATGAACCACATCCAAAGCATTTCTTAGATATGACTTAAACTAAAATTTTTCTTAATTTTAAACAGGAGCATATAGAAATTAAAATTAGTCAACATTTTTTTGAAATGTTGAAACCATTCTATGTGAAAATCAACCATGTGCACACCACTTATTATTGTAGGAAATATGTTGAATTTACGATGCATTATGCTAAATTTTTACATATTCATTCTGATTTTCATTATGAAACTATGTTACCGGAATGTGGTGTTCACGTTCCACCAATATCTTCTAGGGATTTCATTCGTACGATATTTTGTGAAAAAGAAGTTGGACAATTTTTTTATAGTCAGAATTGTTTAGATGGAAGTTGTGGTACGTGCGGAAAATTACCTAAATTAGAAAGTTACATCCATGAGAAAATTTGAGGTGCAATAGGACATAAATATAAATCAGTACCATACCAGTTGAAAGATGGAAAGGAGTCTAAATAGTGTGAGCTAGTTACAAAACATATGCTTGTTTTTCAATTTATGAGAAAATTTAAGGATGAAATTGTTTATGAGTATGTTAGGAATACACACAGAGCTCGATGGTTGGATGAACAGTTCAAGATATGCAAGGACACATTTCCTATTGGTACTATTGTTTTAGTGGTCAATTTTGTAGAGAATTACACATTGCAACAAAAAATGGAGGTTCAATCACAATATTACAACTCAGTACAGGTTGTCATTTTTGTGCATATAACATTTATACATTCTCCTGATAGTACAAAGAATGATCAAATTTTTTTAAGAGAGTACCACTTTTATATCAGTGATGATTGTACTCATTCTACTGAATTTGTGCAAGGGTGTTTCCAGTTATTTTATGGAAACTTGTCTGATAGGGACATCCACTTCAATCAACATTATATATGGTCAGATAATTACACATCTCAGTTTAAGAATGCACGAATATTTTATTGGATGAGAAGGATGCATCAAGATGGGTGTGCAACATATTTGGAGTTTCACTGAGGTTGGACATGGAAAAGGAGAGCATGACGGTGTAGGGGCATGTGTGAAAAGAGCTCTTGCAAGAGAAGAATTGAAGTACAAAGATGGTGCTAAATTGAAATATGCAAAGAGCATAGTGGAATGGTGTATTGACAACATGGCTGAGGTTCTCAAGAAAATTCCATAGTTCACAGATATTTTTGGTTGATAGAGGAACAAAAAATTGCTAACTACGAGGATTATATGACACTCACAGGGTCTAGTGATATGCACTCATTTTGTAGCTCAGACGCTACTTCATGGGCCACATGGACAAGAAATTTGGTGTGTTTTTGTACATCTTGTATCAAATTTTTCACTGCTGAGTGTGATTCACAAGAATGGGTGGATGGATGGATTTGTAGGCCTCTAACTCCACTTCCTAGTTATCAACCTCCACAGGCATTACAACTTGTTTCTCCAGATGAAGTTGCAACATCCAAGGACTTTGACAAAAAAATTATTTTGGTGCAACAAGGTAAATGGTTATTTACAATTTTTGTATTGAGTTATGTCCATTGAAATTAATATGTAATTTAAATTTGAGTTGAAACCTTTATTTTTTTGTAGGACATGTGTTTGCAATTATTGCGAACAGAAGACAATGAAGAAGGAAAAAACTATTTCTTATGCCATTGCATCGAGGAAAGAAATAAGTTGACTTCTCTTGTTATAGATGGCGAAGATATTGAGTACCCTACAGGGTCAGTGGTAGTTACTGGAACTTGGCTTCGACGGTATCCATTAAAAATTCCTCTGTTTGGGTGTTTGAAGACTTTGAGACACACAAGAAAATACTCTTATATTCACATCTAGTTCTAGCAACAAATATTCAGTTGTATAGATATTGAGGAAGGCCTAATAATAAGATTCTTTGGAAGGTTCAAGAGTCAGATCATGAAGCAATCATGTCTGCTATTCAGAGTAGATCTGATCCTGATGGTTCATTGGAATGAATTTACATGCTCACGTCTGGTATATATAATTTCTTTGAAGTGTTTAAATTTTTCAACCAGATCATTCAAGTTCATATATTTTATTAAATTTGTGTATTTTGTATATATCTAGTATATGGTTTTGATTCAACTTAAATTTATTTGACTAACACTTTTATGCAGGTTAGTGGTGCCAGAAAAGCTTTCCACTTTCACATCCTGATGGTGAAATTGGAATGAATTTACATGAGCTCGTCTGGTATATATAATTTCTTTGAATTGTTTAAATTTGTCAGTTCTAGATTCAAGTTCATATATTTTATTAAATTTGTGTATTTTGTATATATCTAGTATGGTTTTGATTCAACTTAAATTTCTTTGACTAACACTTTTATGCAGGTTAGTGGTGCCAGAAAAGCTTCCACCTTCACATGGTTGGCACTATTAGTAGAGAATTTTATATTCTCGAAGCTAAGAGAAGCTTTCATTGTTTTACAAGAAAAGAGAAGCAACTAACAACGGTTTATGTACCTATGGAGGGGGTTCTTGGCTCCAGAGGAGGTAGCCCAAAAGCACCGAGAGTATAGGGAACCAAAATAATGCCTCCCCAAGTGTTTACCAGGCCATCCCTATGTGTGTGCATAGTCGGTTTGGTGCCACGACCCACCATTTTGCAAAATATAGTGTTTGACAGCCTTACACTGGCTCAAACTGCACTATTTCACATGTTTGCAAACAATAGGGCAGCGAGAGCACCGATTGGAGACTGGAAAAATCCTGAGATAGGATATTATAGAGGGTCTCTACGCCAAGGTGTAGGATCTAATGAGATGTCTCTATGTGCCACAGAGTCCAAGTAATCACCCATCGAAGTTGAATGGTTTTTTGGTCTTAGGGCTCTTAAGGGACTATGCCCAAATGAAGTAGCCCAAAAGCAATGAATTTTGTCACACACCAAAAAATTACCTCCCCTATAGAATTTACCTGGCCACTTGGATGTGTTGGCACAGTATAGTTTCAGTGCCATGACCCACCGTTTGCAAAATATAGGATTTAATAGCCTTACATTGGACTCAAATTGCACTATTTCATGCATTTGCAAATAATAAGGCATGAGAGCATGATTGGAGATGGAAAAAATGAGATAGTCTATTGTATAGGGTCCCTATGGAAGGTGTAGGATCTGATGAGACATCTCTAGGTGCCATGGAGACCGAGTAATCACCCGTCGAAGTTGAACAGTTTTTTGGTCTTCAAGGCTCTTAAGGGACTACACCCAAACGAAGTAGAAGAATACAATGACGTTGTAAAACACCAAAAATACACCTCCTTAGCTGTTTACCTAGTCAACATTTCTCAACATGTTAGGTACAGCAGCACCATGATCCAGTTGTTAAAATATAGTTTGAAACCTTACATTGGCTCAAACTGCACTATTTTTGCAGTATTTGCAAACTAGGGAAGAAAGAGCAATTATTAGGGAGACAAAAACTGTTTCTCATAGATTGTGGATATTATAGAGAGTCCCTCTACATGGAGGTGAATGATCTAGAGGGATACAGGGTCTAGGTTCCAGATGAGTATCGAGTAATCATGTCGCAAGTTGTAAAGTTTTTTGGTCTCAGAGACTTAAGGGAACTACCCTTTGAAGTAGCCCAGGATGCAATGACATTATCTACATGAAAACAAGAGGACCATCATAGCATTTTCTAGACATAGATCATTTTGGCACAATGACAGTTCCATGAGGCAGATTGACCCACGTTTGCAAAATATATTTTTGGCAGCCTTGAACAGGGCTCAAACTGCACATATTTAATTTACAAATAATAGGGCAGTGAGAGCACTATTGTATAGACGGAAAAAATTGAGACAATTATCTATAGATGGTCCCTATGGGAATCTGAAAGGTCGTCACTGATTCCATGCCACGGAGACCCATGAGTAACATGGTCAAATTACAATGGTTTTCAAGGTCTCTCTTAAGGGACTACGCCTAAATGAAGTAGCCAAGAAGTAGCTCAAAGAAATTACCTGAACCACCAAAATGACCATCCTTTGACATTTACCTAGTTTTCATTTCAATGACATTGTTTTGGCAATGGGTGACCGGTTCAGTGCCATGACCCACCGTTTTAAAATATAGCAGTTTGACAACCTTACACTGGCTCAAACTACACTATTTTCACACGTTTGCAAACAATAGGTCAGCGAGAGATCCGATTTAAGATGGGAAAAAACTGAGACTGGCTATTGTAGAGGGTCCCTATGCCAAATGAGGTGTAAGATCTGACAAGATTTCTCTAGGTTCCATGGAGTTTGAGTAATCACCCGCTAAAGTTGAAATATTTTTTGGTCTCAGGGCTCTTAAGGGACTACGCCCAAACGAAGTAGCCTACGGAAGCATACCATACATTGCGCACCAAAATGACACCTCCTCTAGCATGTTTACCTGGCCACCACATGTTGTGCACATTTGGTTTGGTGTCATGACCCACCGTTTGAAAAATATAGTATTTGACAGCTTACACTGGCTCAAACTACACTATTTAGCGTTTACAAACAATAGCAAATTGAGAGCACTGATTGGAGATTGAAAAAAAGAGTTTAGACATGATATTATAAGGGTCCCTATGTTGAGGTGTAGGATCCAACGAATATTATCTCTAGGTGCCACAGAGTCCGAGTAATCACCATCAAAGTTGAATGATTTTTTGGTCTCATGGCTCTTAAGGGACTACATCCGAATGAAGTAGCCTGGAAGCATAAAATGACTTAGTCATCAAAATAAAATCTCTATCTAGTCATTTACCTAGCCAATCAGACATTTTGAATAGTTGGAGATAGGTGCCAGTGATTTTCAAAAGAATAGTGTTTGACAGCCTTTCACCACTGGCTCAAACTATCAATTTTCACGACATTTACAAACAATAGGGTGAGGAGATCAAATTGGAGATGCATAAAAAATGAATACATTTTATAGGGTCCCATGTCCAAGGTTTATGATCTAATTCAGCGATGTCTCTAGGTGCCACGGATCTGAGTAATCACAGATTTGATGTCAATGGTTTTTCTCAGGGCTCTTAAGGGACTATGCCCTGCAAATGAAGTAGCCTAAAAGCAATGACCTTATCACACACCAAAGTATGATGCCTCCTCTAGAACATTTTCCTAGTGCTTTAACACCTGAATGTGTTGGTGCTATTTAGTGGTTGGTGCCATGACCCACCATATTACAAAATATTCTCATTTTGACATCCTTACATAGGTGGGGGCTCAAACTGCACTATTTTATTTCAATGGATGTTTGTACAAACAATAATGATGAGAGCACTTGATTGGAGCAATAAAAAAAAACTAACCCACATCAATTGTTGAGGGTCCCTTATCGAGGTGTAGGATTTGAGATGTTTCTAGGTTCCATGGAGTCCGAGTAATCACCTTTGAAAAGTTGTGGTTGGTTCAGGGCTCTTAAGGTTTGACTCATCGAACAAAACCTAGAAGCAATGACCCTATCGCAAGCACCAAAAGGCCTATTATAGTTCAGTACCTATCCAAAAATGTGTTGACATAGTTGGTTCTGTTCCATTGACAATGTATGATTTGCAAAATATAGCATTTGATAGCCTTAGGTAATTGGCTCAAACTATACTATTTCACGTTTTTGCAAACAATAGGATAGTTGAGTGCTCACCTGATTGGAGAGGAAAAAAATGAGATAGGATATTGTATAGGGTCCCTATTACTGAGGTACATTAGGATATGACGATACATATCTATGTGCCATGGAAGACCAAGTAATCAACGCTTTGAAAGTTGAACGGTTTTTTGGTCTCAGGGCTCTTAAGGGACTACACCCGAACGAAGTAGCCTGGGAGGCAACGAAATTATCGTGCACCAAAAATGAATCATCCATTTAGCATTTACCTAGCCACCGAGACATGTTTCACATAGTTGTTTTGGTGCCCATGACGTACCGTTTGTAAAATATAGCATTTGACAACCTTACACTAGCTCAAACTGCACTATTTCACTTGTTTGCAAATAATAGGGCAGCGAGAGCACCGATTGAGATGGAAAAAACTGAGATATGATATTGTAGAGGGTCCTACATGCTGAGGTGTAGGATCTGAAAGATACATATCTAGGTTCCATGGAGACCAAGTAATCACCCGTCGAAGTTGAATAAGCTTTTTGGTCTTCAGGGCTCTTAAGGGACTAAGCTGAACGAAGTAGCCTCAGAAGCAATGACATTATCGTACACCAAAAAAACCTCCTCTAGCATTTACCTAGCCACCTTGATGTGTTGGTGTAGTTGGTTTGGTGCCATGAACCCACCGTTTACAAAATATAGCATTTGAAAGCCTTACACTGGCTCAAACTGCACTATTTGATGTTTTTAAAACAATAGGGCAGAGAGAGCACTGATTGGAGAAGGAAAAAAATGAGATAGGATATTGTATAGGGTCCCTACACTAAGGTGTAGGATCCTAATGAGATGTCTCTAGGTGCCATGGAGACTGAGTAATCACCCTTCGAAGTTGAACAGGTTTTTTGGTCTCAGGGCTCTTAAGGGACTACGCCCAAACGAAGTAGCCTGAGAAGCAACGAACGTTGTCGCGCACCAAAATAACACCTCCTCTAGTATTTACCTAGCCACCTGGACATTTTGGCATCAAGTTGGTTTGGTGCCAAAATGTACCATTTGTAAAATATAGCGTTTGACAGCCTTACACTGGCTCAAACTGCACTATTTCACGTTTGCAAACAATAGGGAAGCAAGAGCACCGATTAGATATAAAAAAACTGAGACATGATATTGTATAGGGTCATTACACCAAGGTGTAGGATCCAATGAGATGTCTCTAGGTTCCATGGAGATTGAGTAATCACCCGTTGAAGTTGAACAGTTTTTTGGTCTCATGGCTCTTAAGGGACTATGCCCGAATGAAGTAGCCTAGAAGCAATGATGTTTTTATGCACCTGAAAAGAAACCTCCTCTAGCATTTACATGCTAGCCAATGACATGTTTTGGCATAGTCATTGGAAAACCATGACCCACCATTTGTAAAATATATAGTGTTTGACAACCTTACACTGGCTCAAACTAAACACTATTTCACGTGTTTGCAAACAATAGGGCCTGAGAGCATCAATTGGAGGGTGTTAAAGAACAAGATAAGCTATTGTAGAGGGTCCCTCGAATGATGTGTGAATCTAACAAGATTCTCTAGGTGCCATGGAGACCGAGTAATCACCCTGTCGAATTTGAATTAAGTTTTTTTTGGTCTCATAGGGCTCTTAAGGGACTACGCCCGAATGAAGTAGCCTGGAAGAAACAAATAACATTGTCACACAAAAAAACACCTCCTCTAGCATTTACCTAGCCACTTAGAGACGAACATAGTCGGTTTGGTGTCCCATGACCCACTGTTTGCTTATCACAAGTGCATTTGAAGCCTTACACTGGCTCAAACACACTTTTCATGTGTTTGCAAACAATTGTAGCGAGAGCACCGATTGGAGGATGGAAAAAACCAGAGACATGATATTTAGAGGGTCCCATAAAGGTGTAGGATTTGCAAACAAGACATCTCTAGGTTCATGGAACCAAGTAATCACAGATGAAGTTGATCCTTTTTGGTCTCAATACATTTCTTAATAGGAATGAAGTAGCCTGAGAAGCAACGAAATTTTCATCACTCTCTTGAAAATCTTGTCTAAAATTTACCTAGCCACCCTGACATGCTTTGATACCAGTTGGAAAACTCTGTGCCATGACCCAATTTGCAAAATATAGCATTTGATGCAGCCTTAAACTAGCTCAAACGTTACATTATTTACATGTTTCAAACATAGGGCAGTGATAGCAATATTAGGAGATTGAAAGTTTCCATGAGACATAACTATATAGTAGAGGGTCCCTATTCATAGGTGTATGATCTAACAATGAGACATCTCTAGGTGCCACAGATCTGAGTAATCAACCTCAAAAAGTTGAATATTTTTTGGTCTCAGGGCTCTTAAGGGACTATGCCCAAATAAATTAATAATAGAAGCAACGACGTTAATTAATGCACACACCAAAATAATCTCTAGTAATTACCTATCCACCCAAAACATGTTGTGCATAGTTGGTTTGGTGCCATGACCCACCGTTTGTAAAATATCATTTGACATCCTTACATGGCTCAAACTACACTATTTCACATCGTTTACAAAACAATAGGGTAATGAGAGCATGATTGAGAGATGAAAAAAATAGAGAATGATATTGTAGAGGGTCCCTATGCTAAAAGGTGTAGGATCTAACGAGATGTCTCTAGGTGCCACGGAGAATGAGTAATCACCCATCGAAAGTTGAACGGTTTTTTGGTCTCAGGGCTCTTAAAGGGACTACGCCCGAATGAAGTAGCCCGGAAGTAACCACATTGTTCGCACTAAAACTATGCATCCTCTATGTTTTTGGCCACCTGGACATTTTGCAGCACGCATTCAGTGCCATGACCCACCATTTGCAAAATATAGCGTTTGACATCCTTACACTATAGCTCAAACTGCACTATTTCACGTGTTTACAAACAATAGGGCAGCGAGAGCACTGATTGGAGACAAAAAAAATTAAGACAATATATTATTGAGAGGGTCCTACATGTGAGGTGTAGGATCCAACGAGACATCTCTAGGTGCCACATAGTATGAGTAATCACCCGTCAAACTTGAAAGGTTTTTTGGTCTGAGGGCTCTGAAGAGACTATGCCCGAACGAAGTAGCCTCGGAAGAAATGACATTGTCACACACCAAAATGAAACCATCCTCTAGTGTTTACCTAGCCTTCCCTGAAATCGGATGTTTTGGAATATTGGTCTGTTTAGTGCCATGACCCACCATTTTTGCAAAATATAGCATTTGACAACCTTACACTAGCTCAAACTACACTATTTGTGTTTGCAAACAATAGGGAAGTGAGAGCACCGATTGGAGATGGAAAAAACTGAGACATGCTATTGTAGAGGGTCCCTACATAGAGGTGTAGGATCTAATGAGACATCTCTAGGTGCCATGGAGACCTGAGTAATCACCCGTTGAAGTTGAATAGGTTTTTTGGTCTCATGGATCTTAAGGGACTACACCCGAACGAAGTAGCCCGGAAGCAACGACGTTTCCCACACTGAAAATGATGCCTCCTCTAGCATTACCTGACCACCCAGATGTGTTGGCATAAGTTTTGGTTGGTGCCATGACTCTCAAGGCATGACTTCTCACTACTCACCTCTGTTCATTTCCTAGGACTACCTAGAAAAGGAAGTTTGTAAACAATTATGCCACGAAGGCTCAAGGAATGCCACAACCCTGAATTCTTGGGTGTGACTAGATAACTCCTTCACTCAAGTTTTGGCTCAGATGGTTCTTGGTTTGGATGATTGAGTGATAAGTTTTGATCATCATAAGTTTCCACTGAAAACGTGAACTAGGATTAAAAGGGAAGGGGTTCTTGGCTTGGATCGGGTGGTCTGACTCCAAACCGGGCCTCCCTAGAGCCCCTCCATAGCACCTGAAGGCATATACCCCCCAATTGGATGCATTGGCAGTGACAGTTTTCTTCTCCCATGACGTCCTGGGGCATGACTTCTCACTACTCAGCTCGCATCAATGAGATTGCAACAAGGTTAACACATTACCATGTAAATACTCTAATGATTGTTTGATCTCTTTTTAAAGCATGTTAATACACAATAGAGTGTTAAGAATATTTTTTTCATATCTTGTGCCAACTAAACTACAATGTTTCTGTATTTTTTTAAACAAGTGAATTCAAATTAGGACCTTATTGTTACACACATCAATAACACTTAATTTGGACTAATACTTAACAAATAAATTGTAAGTACACTAAAAATATATAAAATGACTTGTAATAAATCCCTCAAGACCATTTTTAATTGTGTACATTTTGTCCCACTTTGGAGTGTGTTAACCACGTGCTTAAAATAAGAAAATTGATATAAGTCCACACTTGAATCTCTTGAAAAAAAATGATCTTGCACCCAAGAACCTTCAAAACCATTATATAACATAACATCATATATCACATATATATCATTTAACAATAACATAACTTCATAATCATATATATCATATGGATAATGGTCACATAATCGAGGCCATCAAATCAAATCAAACATAGAACTAATATGGTTATGAAAACATACATAGAAGGATATCATGTGCAATGAAATCAAATCAAACATAGAAGTAATATCGTTATGAAAACCAACATGGATATAATGTATCAAACTAAGTGTGCCACGTGTCTCTGAAAATATAAGTTCATAATGTATCAAACTAAGTGTGTCATACATATAGGACCACATGCGGTCGCATAAGGCTATATACATGGACTATATGAAGAATCATGAACTAGGACCAGATGGCATATATATCTATACATCCAGGTCCTATGAATCTAATCATGAAACATCTTCCCTCTCTTCGCCCTGCTAGAAGAAGCATGTCCACGACCTGTGGATGTAGTGGAGGGAGATGCCACTATGGATTTCATCTGTGTGGTCCTAGGCATCTCTAAGAAGGCCTGCAACCTAGCCTGCACATTCATAAACAACAAGTTTTTAACACCCAAATTTTTAAAATACATTCAAAATTTAGAAACTTAGAATTTATAATGCATGTGAAATCTTACCGCAATCTCATGATCCCTATCAATTTTTCATCGACGCGTTGCAGGGTCAATGGTAGACTCACGAGGGGTAGGCTACATACAAATAAATAGTTCAAATTAAATATTTCATGTACAAAATTTGATATTGTAGATAAGTAATAAGAAAAAATTCCTCCAAAATTTAACAAATTTGAAAAATTGTACCTGAGTTAGTGGATCTACAGATGCTATGGCAGCATCTACAGTAGCCTCCACAGTCTGCATATAGGGAGGAGTCTCTCTGGTAGTCATAAGCTATACAAAAAACATGTACAGATCAATATTAATCTACATGACTGCCACATAACATACCCAAAGCATAATCGACACATAACATACCAATGTATTAATTTGCTAATAGAAACCAACCAAGGCTCTTAATATCTTCTTCCCAAGTTTATTTTCCTTTTACGATTGAGAGTACAATTTGTCTACAAAAAGTGTCAAAAGTGAATGTGTTCCCAAGACTAGTGCAGTGCTCTTAATGCCTTTCTTATTGCATATTATCATGAAGTAGAATTATATACCTTCCCAATTAATATAACCTAGTATTTTGAAACCACCCGAGGCTTGCAAAACCTTCCATACAAGTTGATCTTTGAAAAGAGACAATTTCACAACTTTGACTGGGTTGTCTAGTAAAATGCAGAGAAATTTTACATACCAACAATGTCTAAGATTGACAATGCAATAGATAAGGTTAGAAGGCATAAATAATGTTTGAGCTCGAGGGAGGTCCACTAGTTTCTTACGAGCTTTATCATTGATTATCTTTCCCCAATCTATGAATTTTGTCTCATTACTGATGGTGGAAATGACCTAGATATTTAAGGCTCAAAACACCATATCACCTTATCTCCTTCTACTTAAATTACAAATGTGATGACATTAAAAATAACATCATTGAAATCATACTTTTGGAGTCTCTCATAGACTTAGGATCTACCCTATTTGTAAAATTGGAGCCATGACAAATTAATTTCCTTTAGAGACTATTCTTGATGATTTTCCTAGTAAGTTAACACACAATTAATGCTCAAGTCATTGTAAACCTCACAAACATGGATTTTGAAGTAAGTATCAATAGAGTCTTTTGCTTAGTTGTGCTAATGGAGTACTTGAATCCTTTCTCACTTCCCAAGAATTTGGCTCATAATTATTTATGCATGAAAATAATAAATCTACACATTTAGTGAGATATGGAAGTCAATCACCTTATTGAGACTATTTTTGGCCAAGTATTTGAAAATTTTGAATGTGTCTAGTATAGTCAACTTGTCTTGAAAGATATCAATTTCAACATGTCTATTTTATAATTCTTTAATCTACAAGAAGTTAGTTTACAATGTGGAACATGGCTCAAAGCCATGGTACTAAAACATCATTTTATTTTAATAATGGAAACGATTAAACTTGAATCACTAAGAAGTTGGGTACTTGAAATATATTGTTCAGGAAGCTAAATTTTTTTGGGGGGGATTTTCTATAAGTAGGAAAAGTAGTATAGTTGAGTTCATGCATATTCTGAATGAACCACTTTTTCAATCTTTGGAGGAATTTTGCAGTACGAGTTAGTGTATTAATAGGCTTCACAAATGACCTATCTATAGGAGGGATAGGTGTGAAGTGAATCGACTCCAGGTATCCCATTTTGAACAACTCATTAGCATCATATTCTATGTCCTCTATGACCCATTAGAGACGAAATTCTGTTATTTGTTGTAATGTCATTCTATAGAAGTATCGGTAATAAACATTAATCTTGTTGACACAATCTTCCCAATAATCCTCCATTTTAGGTTAATAATACTGCTTATTGTCATATGACCTCCTGGAAGAGTAGGAATCTAGGTTTAATGATCCTAGGGAAGCTTCGATGTTACTCGAGTCTCCAAAATTCCTACAAGAGTAGATACACAACTGAACTTCCACAATTAGAAACAAAGTGTAAAGAGAAACTAACCTGCGTAAAAGTCACGTGAGGTGTGCCAGTAGCCTCAGTGCCTAGAGAAGATGATGACCCGTCAGGCTCCTGCGTATAAAAGACAAACATATTAATATGTACATGTACACGTGAAACATTATACACGAACATTAAAAATGTGTATTTAATAATAAAAGTGCAATCAAATGAAATTTGAAATGTAAGTAACTTGAAACTTACGTCTGTAACACACCCAACTGCAGTAGCTAGCATGTTGACGTTGGATGTGTCCTTCACCGACTCTTGTTGTTTAAAATCAAAAAAATATTAGTTTTTACATGTATGTACATGATGTAATCAAATACATATATATTAAAATCTCAAATGAAATAAACTATTGTATATATATATATATATATATATATTTGACATTTACCTGTGAAAGACCAAGATCATTTGCACCAGTTCCAAAAACATCCACCATCATCTCATCTAGAGAAAATAAATCATGTGATCCAACAAATGATGTCTCACCCGTAGTGCATACGACACCACATGATCCACAGTGGTGTGGTGTGCTAGAACTGGTGCCTCCACCAACATCACCAGATGTAATCTGGTCACTATGTTGGGTCAGAGTGTCAGTGAGCTCCCTTAATGCATGTAGTGTGTCAATCTCCACAACCTCCTTCACTATAGGAGGGATAACTGAAGGCAGTGGGGGTTTTGGGGCATGGGGGATCCTTGGTTGACCAATGCATGCACCAGGTCTACTCTGTGCAGAGCCACCTCCTCGCCCATAAAACTCAGAAAATTCAAAATAATTTGGGACCTCATTAAGCACGAACTCACAATATAATTTCTTCAAAAAATAGAGAGGAACCTCATTGTTGTTGCATGGTGGATAATCAAAAACCATCCACCATCGGTCCCAAAAATTGTTCTTGATTCAGTCATCATGGCACCAATGGATTGGGAACCATTTGCAAGTAGTTGCAGGGGGGCATTGGTTCTCGGGTCAGTAAATAATGCACAAATGCGGTCTTTTGCAATTTTTTGTCTTTTACGGCCGCATGGGATAATTTATCTGCATACCACTACCTACAATCACCTCTAAAGGTATTCCATCTATCTATTTGGTTGGTTGCAGAGTCAACTTCACCAATCAATGTTTGCAATGTGTTGGCTAAAGTCATGCGGGATGGATTTGTGGCATGATTTTGTCTTATTGTCTGAATAAGGTTCTCAATGGAAATTTTATTTTGTCAGATTCTTCCAATGATATCAGCTTGTGTTCCTACTATGGTTCCATGGGGATAAAAGGAGCCACAGGAAGTGGATCTACATTTGGAGGAGGGTTTTGAGGAATGTTTGGAGGGTTTTGAGGAATATTTGGATGGTTTGCAGGATTACAAGCTTGCCAAACAACTGACAAAACAAAAAAATTGTATACATAAACAAAAAATTGAAAAACCCATGAAAATCACAAAAAATAACCTAAAATGCAAGAAATTTGATCAAAATCGAGGGCTTACCTCTTCATCTTGGCGGCATCATTGAAAATTTCATGATCTAGAAGTCTGAAGAGCAATTTGTAGGGGGTATTCAAAGCTTGAGTGCCAACAGTCGAGGATAAATCACAATTCGCAGGGGAAAATGGGGGAAAATGAGGGGTCACGGGTCTGTTCTGTTTTTTTGTCTCAGAGGACAATTGTGGTTTATAACTGTGATCGTGGTTTTAGGTTAGACTCGTTATGGTTCTTATCAAGTAGCCAACTCTTTTTGTCTCCTCTTACCATTCACCTTTTTCCTTACTTTTTTGATTCTCTTAAATAGGACTAGACCATCGACACCTACATTTTAATGATTACCCTTTCACCAAAATCACCCATGGCTAAATAACCTAAACTCAACCATGCCTAACTAACCTAAACTCAACCATACCTAAATGACCTAGAATAAATCATGCCTAAAACCTACCACCCCCATTCCTCTACCTCATCATATTATTCCCTAGCTTATGGGAGAGCTGACATTGGCTTGAGGCCCCCTTTTTTCTAGGGCTATGTAGGAAAAAACTACGAGGGCATGGGACCCTTGGAGGTTAGCTCGGCCACTCTTTTCCCTAACCAAATTTTCACCCATTTTTCTATTAACATTTTACCTTAGTGAGTTTTCTATTTTAAACAAAAACTGGGAAATTCAAAAAACATAAAAACATACATAACTACCATTTATCACATCATCATATAATCCATTAATGATTTCACATTTACATGATATCAAATATTTGGAAATTTACACCACAACATACATATACATCATCATTTATTTTCCGTACTACCAATAACTTGAAAATTAAATCAAACCACAAAAACATGACCAAATCATGTTGTTATCCAATTTTACCCCTCACAAAAAATTACACAAACATAAATAACACGTAGAGAAGTGGGAGGGATTAACAATCAAGAGAGCTTGCATTTCGAGAGGACTGAGCACATTGCAGAGAAGCTTGGGAGCTTGAGCTAATTCGGAGAATCAAGAAGTTCTGAAAGTTTGAAAGTTGGACTTCGAAGGTGGAGCGTTTTGGAGGTAGGCTAAAGGTGGATTTCGGGAACGAGAAAAAAATTCTAAAAACCCGAAAGTCTGAAATTTGGACTTTCAGGTTTTGGAGTTTTCAGAGATCTCAATGAGCGTAAATAGGTGAATAATGACAAAAGGTCCAAAACCAAAAATTATGAAACCCTGAAAGTCTGAAATTCAAAATTTTGGGTTTTGGATTTTTGGAGACAGGAAATGACTAGTCAAAAAAGAGAGCAAAAATCCTGAAATCCTGAAATTCTGAAGTTTGAAAGGTTTCAGATTTCGGAGGTCAAACTTGGTTTTGGGGTCAACGCAGAGGAAATTTCAGAGTTTCATGTTTTGGTGTTTTAGAACTCTCAGGCTGATTTTACAATGAACAGTCTCACGGGTCCGAAAGACTAAAACTTCCAAAGTTCTGAAGTCCAAAATTTTGGAATTTTGGGTTTCAAATTTTTGGGGTTCATAGTTTCGGAAGTTTGGACCCCAAAAACACAAAGATCACAACTAAAAGTACAAAGTTCTAAATTCTGAATGTCTAAAATTTAAGACTTTAGGATTTCAAGGTTTTGGAGTTTTCACGCACCCAAGTAGATGAAAAATAACCTATATTTAGAAACCAAAATGTTTGAAAGTTATAATTTTAGGATTTCAGAGGTTGCATGCATTTTGGACTCTGAAAAGGAAGGATCAACAGTTTTCATTTTTCACAGAATGACACCCCGACCTTCAGATGGCCATATCATTTGACTGGGAGCTCAGATTTACACAAGAAAAGAATTTTTGGAAATTTCATAGGGTCCTCTACTCAAATAATTTGAGTGGGAATAAGTTATTCAAAATGAAAAAATACAGTCCAACATTTTAGAGGGTGTCCCAAGTTTCTCACCTAGCACAATAATGAAGGTATGCGCTTCCTTTCTTTCCCAACAAGGAAAAGTACAATGAGGCATGGGTTTACAGTGGCACCCATCACTATTTCAGGAAAATTCAATGAATTTTAGGGTGGTTGAAGTAATAATTTGAATTCTTGTCTCTTTCTTCTCTCATTCTTCCTATATATTTTAAGGAGGGTTATTGTTCTAATGTTGGATAATTTTTCTTTGCACCCTCCCTTCTTCTCTGGTCTGTAAGTGAATTTTTTGAGTTCAAACCTCCCATTCAAGTTGTAAATCAAGATTTTACCTCTTGGCCATTGTAATGCACTGTATCAAATTGTAGAGCAATAAAATAAGTCTATGGATGATTTCAACCCTCTCCTGTGTTCATTTCTTTCATCTAATCTCTCATTGCAATCTTGGTTATCTATGTATGGTTATTGTATTACATGTTTCATGGCATGTGTTTAATGGTTGGTGGATTCTCATCAATGGATTGATCTTTGATGTATATTCATACTTCTTAATCTTATTGTGGTTTCTATTCACATGCAAAGCAAGTGTTCAAAATTACTTTTAGTGCATAACCTCTTTTAGTTTAGATTTAGTTTCTTGTAATTTTATTAACCCTGTCTCCTTTGCAAGTTAAAGTAGATTTTAGAGTATATCCTCTACAATTTGTTTGTGTGCATCAGAATAGAGGAATAGGAACCGGACTTCAACCGGAGAGATTTGCTGATTACAAAGTCCTACACTTTGGGAAAATCTCCATGTTATGCAATCACACTAACAGTTTCAACCCATCAAGTTGCAAAGATTCAGGGGTGATGTGATTACGCATCAACACATGCCTAACTCACCTAGACTCCACCATGCCTATACCTGACTCCATCATGCCTACATGACCTCAAATGCCTAAATACCCTAGACTTCACCATACCTATACCTGACTCCATCATGCCTACATGACCTCGACTGCCTAATTTACATTGACTCCACCATGCCTATACTTGACTCTAATATGCCTACATTACCTCGACTTCCTGAATCACCTAGAATCCACCATGCTTATACCTGAATCCATCATGCCTACATGACATCGACTACCTAAATCACCTTGACTCCATCATGCCTAAATGACCTAAACTCAACCATGCATACGTGACCTCAACTTA
The DNA here is from genome assembly GCA_019776745.2 of Taxus chinensis. Classification (NCBI taxonomy): domain Eukaryota; kingdom Viridiplantae; phylum Streptophyta; class Pinopsida; order Cupressales; family Taxaceae; genus Taxus; species Taxus chinensis. Next base: position 230,360 of record JAHRHJ020003152.1, read on the forward strand.
ATCATGCCTAATTCATCTAGTTTTCATCCATACACAATAACAATGGAAATTAAAACAATGTACATCATCCATGCACTAAACATCATCAACTACATAAATGGGATAGTCTGTGTATCAATACATATATATAGAAATACAAATAAATACAAGTTTCTCAATAAATATCATATACAATATCATGTCTTCATCACACAGTTTGTTATATTTATAAAAAATTTAAAAAAATGATCATATCCAGTGACTAATCATCACCCCACCTGAGACCCTCCTGTCCAGTCTCATCTTTCTCCTCCTTCTCCCTACTTATCAGTCGCCCTACAAACATCTCTACACCCTCCATGGGTCTTGGTCTAGTCTCTCGCTGGCCCTCACCTGGGCCTATCCTTTGTGAGCTCTTCACCTGGCCCTGTCTATGGGCTCGATGGCCCCATGTGCTCCCTAAAATGTGAGTCTTGGATCTAGTCCACTCAGTATATGAGGGAACATCTATACCGGTAATCATTAAGTGATCTTGATAGTAGCGAGTCTCGTTTAGGGAATCCCTGAACCTCATCATCAACACATTCTGTGGTGGTGCCATGGGTCTCAGTGCAACCTGTGAACTCTTCCCAACTAATAATAACCTCAGCCCCTATCATGATGCCTACCCTCCTTCCTGTACCACAAACTCTGTCTTGGTGTAGGTGCATGTAATATGGGACCCTATTCTTGGGCCTGTGGGGGTACCTGTACCTATGATGCAACATGGGCCTGTAAGGCCACAACTTGTGCCTATAAAGTGGCTATTTTTCCTTGTAAACCTATCACCTATGCATGTAAGGAGGATACATGTCCATCATCCCCATCTCTAGCATGTACGGGTGCCTGCCACTATACTACCTAGGCCTGTAGAGCCATCACCTGAGCTTGTAAAGTGGATATCTGTGCTTCTGACCCTATGAGATGTCCATGTAACCCTGTAATATGTGCTTGCAAGGTAGTCACCTGACCCTGTAATGTATGCCTCCATACCATGATAGAGGCTAAATCAAGCTACCTTGGCCTTGGCGGTACTTCCCATAGCTATGCCACCAACCACTACCACTAGAATCTTGTTAACCAATTTATTGAGCTTGGCCAAAAATTATCTCATTGGTTCATGTGATTCCTTATTTATTTGGGAAATATGGGTGAGGAGGGCATGTACATCTTCAGCAGGTTTGAATCTATCCTCAAACTTTGTTCTCTTTCTTGTCCAATTAGTTATAGCTCCAGCAGGAAGATGATAAAACCAGTCAGCAACATTATCATGTAATTTTTCCACAAAAATCATGACAGAAACATATTCATGTTCGACTCAAAGTATCCCACATGCCACAATGAATGCAGTAATGTGTTCATCTGGTTGTACTTTTCCATCTTCTCTGAATTTAGGAAAAAAATCCAGCTCCCCTTCGGGAGATCATGTAATGACTGAGCAAGAGCAAGAGGTCCAACCCTTTTTCCCCAAGGAAGAGGAGTTTCCATTCTTGGAAAAATAGTTTGCAAAGTATCTATAATTCTAGCCAATACCAAATTTTTAATATTAGGGATTGATTGGGATTTTGAAGCTATGTGTTTCTTACAGTTCTATTTTTTGACAGGTGGAGTACTTGTGGATCTTGTTCTATTTATCTTTGGGGTTAAAGAGAACTTATTTTATTTTAGGAATAGAAAATTTGGATCTTCAACACCAATTTCTCTTTGACCTTGTGTATATATTTTGTCTACCAAGGTGTCAATTTTCATGGCTTGATTTGAATTTGTTTTGGTGGGATGCAAAATATGTGCCCCACGGTGGGTGCTAAAAACTGTTGGTTGTAGAATTTGATCTTTTGAAAATAAGAAACAGTTAGGGGACAACAATCCCTCCTCTTTATGGGAGAGGTTCCCTTATTGAAATCCCAAAAAAACTTATTTACAAGTATAAACATATGTGGGATATTTTGGTGAGAATTTTGATATCTTAAGATGCATTTATCAAAGGTTTCCAATACAGAAGAGAATAGAAAAGTTAGGACTGATATTTAGAGACTGGAATAGAAGGACACTTTCAGATATATATAGATTGCAGAATGATATCCTAATGATGCTCCAATAAAAAAAATAATTTAGACTATGCATATAAAACATAGGACATACATGTATTAGACACAAAGTTCCAGATACATTCATCAACTGAAAGACACAAAGTTCTTGATTTTAAACACACATAGTCTTATATGAATCAGATAAAGAAAAGAAAGAGAAGAATCATGAGAAAGGGGTGAAAAATTCTCCTGTATTGAGTATTTCAATATTCTCTTTTTACATGTGGATACCAAAATCTTGATCTCCTTACAATAATGAGAAAATTTCTTTAAATAACCTCAAGAAATGGTTACAAAGATACTTTTCAGTTTACTTTCTTTTAATTCAAATATTAATACCTAATTAAATATTACAAACTTGACTTATCCCTTGATTTTATAACACATGACCTAAAGAGATAAATTCACTTTAATTAGGTATTTTAAAATAAGAAAGAAAAAGAAACTAAGAAGTTGAGACACTAGTAGATGCACTTGAGGATTCCCTTGTCTTTAACACTTGATTTCTGAATCAGTTTCAAAGCTGCTAGCTATGTCCATTCCTCGAGGAATTGTTGTATTGGAAGTGGCATGAGTCCAACTACCCAAACACTTCTCCATGTCCTTATCAAATTATGCATTTTCCATGAAACTCCTTGTTGGCATCCATGATGGCAACCTGTAGAGTGCAAATCTCTTTCATTTTCTCCTTAGACATGGTATCTTGTTTAAACAAGTCTTATTCTGACAAAAACCTTGAATTGAGATTTGATTTCTTGAATAGTGAATTTCATCATTTCAAACTTTCCTTAAAGATTTGGAAGTGTATATCTGAGAAGGAAGAAGAGACACAAGCTTTAAAAGCTTCTCCTTTTTGCAACATATTTCTGAGTTCACCAATGGCTTCTTCCAAAACCTTTATTTTCCAGTCAATGTTGAAAACCCACTGTTTGGACAAATTCTATTTAACATCATCAAAAACCTTACTAGCCAAGAGAATCTGCACATAGGTCTCACTAATCAATATGATGTCTTGAATTCATTCACTCCATAACTTCAATTCCCTATCCATCCCATTGAGTGTAGTAGAAAAATTTAGTTGAATCTTGGCAATTTTCTCATATGCCTTGAATGCCTCCTCAATAAAATTCAACCCTGTGATAATTAAATCATCAACCATAGCTTCCATTGCTTTTCCATAAGTAGCATGCTTATGGATGTCTTTGATGACTTGAATTTCATCAGTGGATAGGATAACAGGAGGTGGGATGGAAGCTAAGAGAGTGGGATCAAGAACCTTATATTTTTTCAATAGGGACTTGATGAAACTAGACAAAATTTTATTTTTCTCCTCCAACTGCTCTTGTGTTTGCTTCCCCTTCTCAACTCTTTCAATCACCCTAGACATAGTATCCTTCAGATTATGTACCTTTCTTTCTGGAGTTGATTCTCAAGGGAAATTCTTGTCAATTCCAGATCACCCAGTGATAATTCCTTTTCATCTTTATCAGACTTGGGTTTTGCAATCTCTATGAACTATTGACCTTGAGAATCTGAAATTAACCTTGAGGTGACCTTAGCCTTCTTAGCTGGGGGAGGAGGAGTAGTGCCTAGAAGGGTTGCCACTGCATCAAACTTTGGAGGAGCTATACTTGGAGTGGCCTTTCTTTTCTTACTCTCCAGAAATGGTTGTACCCAGGAGAATGAGGAACTAGAAGTGGAAGGAGACAATGGGCCCAAGTGTATAGTTACTCATAACACTTAGTGTTTGAAAAACAACCAATTCTAATACATAGGTATCAATTTGAGTGGAATCAGGAGTTTCCTTGGTAGATATTTCCACAGACCCTGAAACCATTTCCTCTGGCTGATCTTCCATCACATTACCTATTTTAGGGTTGTTCACTTCAGGTTGTTCATGTTCCTTATTTTGGCTGTCATCATTTTCATCCAAATCAAACAGTGTTTCCTTTGCTTGAGCTTTCCGGGAGAGGATTCACTTTCTTGGATGACATCATCTACCCTATCTTCTTTCTTGATTTTCCCTTTTCGTAGTATACACTAGAGTTGAGGACTCTGGAAGAGAAGAAACAGATTTCTCAACTATCTCAGGAAGCAGACACATGTATTTCCTTTCTGAGGGGTAGGGGTATCATGTGAAGTGGACCTATATTTCCTTTCCCTGAATCCCTTTATCTTCCTATCAAACCAAATTCTAGTTCTTACCAGGAAAGGATTATTCAGCTCCTTTAAATCATCCCTCTCCTTAACAAACCAATCAATGGTTTCAATAGGATTATGTTTGATTGATATTTCATATTCAAGAGATTGTATCTCCTCATCATCATCTTCCATTCCTTTAGGGACATCATAAATACTAAAATCAATAACTTGTTGTAGAGATAACCTTCCATAGTATCTCCTCCTGGATTCATAATCATCGGAACAATCTACCCAATAATCTTCAATATAAAAAAGATGTTGATAACCCATTATGAAATTAGAGGAAATAAAATGCTTAATTTCAAAGCAAGTTATGGGTTTATAGTAATGGAGAGTGAGAGGAGAAATCGTTCTATCCACATTCTGAGCATATAGGGCAATTCTGTAGGTGTAATTACCCAATATGATTGGAAATTGAATACTTGCAATCTTCTTGTCCCTACAAGTCCTATGTAACTTGTCTAATTGTCTACAAATTTCTACCAGGGTCATCTTATCACTATAATACATAGGAAGTTTCAGGGGTTGTCCCTTAAATCCATCCAATCTTATGTATGAAAAATTTATGAATTGGGTGAAGAAACTACCATAAGAACTGATTAATTGTTTGGCCTCATCCAAAAATCTTTTAGCAGTGTCCCCTTCCAATAACCTGACAATATACATAGTGAAAGCATCATTCACCCTCCTAAAGTGATGATTACTGATCTTCAGGGTCAACTGTGGGTGATATGTATAAATGGGAGCATCCTTCTTGTCATCCATGGGGGAGAAACCCAACCACTCCCTATAGGCTGCAATGGAGTACATTAGATAGGAGGTCATGTAGAAGGTTTGGGTTCTTTGAATGTTTGATAATTGCTCAGTCAGATTATCACAGATAATTCCTGCCCAGTTCAAATTCTGCTTACCCTCACAGATGATATTGATGTAGGGACACATCTAATAGTGAAATTCATTAGTGGTGGGCATTCCTGCAATTCTAGCCAACAAAGTGATGACATATGACAATTCCTCATGGAAATCAACTATGAACACTGTCTTAGCCAGCCTTGAGGCTCCTTTCCTAGGTTTTTTGAACCAAGACTTAGTAATTCTGCTTTTATATTTCTCACTGTCTTGATCAAAAAGAACTTGGGCCTGATCCTTGGTGAGAGTATTTAAATTTTTGACCATGTGAATCCTGAGGGTAGTATGAATGCAATCTTCATCAAGCCATGCCACTACTTGACCTTGAGGATCAACAATTTCTTTCGTGTCAGGATCAAAAAGAATTGTGTCAGCACACTGGACTGAGACTAGAAAACCCCCTGCCTCTGCTATCCCACTATATTTAATCAACTGAGCCATAGGAGTAGGGTTTTGACAATTGATTTGTGCCCAGAATTCTTCCAAATCCAGGTGTTGTGCTTCACTGTCACCAATGTTTGGTACAACCATCTCCAAGGAAGACAAATGCTCGCGACCTTTAAAACTAATCTTCATCATGTAACCAGGGCAGAAGAATATTGGTGAGAAAAGAATCCTCAGTTCCTTGATCAGCACTTTGATGTTTCACAGCTTCTTCTCTATACCTACATCTTTGAAAATAATTTAACATGACTCGACCATGGCTAGAAATGGTGGAAGAGAAGGAGCTCGAATGGTCAAGAGTAATTTTACAAGTGAGGTGGTGAAAATGATCGATTACCCAAGTATTTATAAGTATTTTAAACCCGATAGGTCAGCAGTGAAATAAATGAGGTATTTAATACTTATAATGACCTTGAAACAATGAAAATCAAGCAAGGTGGATCAAAAGATCCCAAATGTCCCACAGGACATTGGGAGAGTTGGGATGTGAAAAGATGAAAAAGGTGATTTGTAGAAAAAGTGGAAAAAACCTACACAACTGTCCTAAGGGACATCAGGACAGTTGGGAAGTGTAAAGCCAAAATACCCATAATGAATGGAAATTGGTAAAGGAGGGTTTACAAAGAACAGGAAGTCAAAAAACACTCGGGACAACTAGGACACAAAAATCCAAAAAAACTACAATACACTAAAATCAAACAAGTTGGAAGAATTTGACACAAATCGCACTTGGGACATCGGGACAGTTGGGACGCACGAAGCCAAAATACTCACAATGAAGGGAAAGGAGGACCAATTGGAAAAAGTGGAAAATTAGGGAACAGACGGTCTGGATGAAGTTGGGAGATGAGGGACAGAAAAAACCAAAATACCCGCAAAAGGCTGAAAAAACATCAAAACTCAAAATTTCAAAAAATGACTAACTATTTAGAACTAGCTTTTCCTTATGGGACCTTCACAAAGGTATTTAGCAGTCACCAAACCCAAAAAATTTTAAAAATAGAAAGGGAAATGCACAACTTCTGAAGAGGTGACAACAACTGGCTCTTTATGGGGACATGACTCGATTAAGAAACATGATAACAAGACATAACATGAACTTTAGAATCTCAGGGTTTCACAAATAGACCAGTGCCTTATCCATTGGGAAAAATAGAGGCAAGAAAAGAACAACACAAGAGAGACCACCACACAAGACCAAAAACCAAAAACCAAAACTATACAAGACTGTACAAAGGGACCACCTAGCAACCTAAGACTGAAACAACTTCAAGTATTGCCCACTATATAGAAATGGAAGAGAGGTTTCATCCATATAGTCTAAATAAAAATAATTTTCTCCAGCAAAGTGCCTGATCTTGAAAGGGCCCAACCACAGAGAATCAAATTTTCCATGACTTCCTTGAGGCTCCCACCTCTTGTCCCAGAGTAGAACAATGTCTCCAACCTAGAAGTCTCTTGGTCTGGCCTTCTTATCAAACAACTGCTTTAATTTTTACTGATGTAAAACAATCCTATCGACCACTTGTAATCTATCCTCATCCAACTTCTGTAGGTATATAATTCTCTTCTCCAAAGCATTAGTGAAGTTTGAGTCCTCAATGGCCTTCATCAGTTGCAAAGCTGGCAACTCCATAGTCACTGGTAATTGAGCTTTATTCTCGTATACCACATGAAAAGGGGACATTCCAATTTCCCTTTTAGAAGTAATTCTATTTGCCCAAAGATCATCATATAGATTTTTATGCCAATTCCTCTATGACTCAGTGACAAGATTCCGAATAATGGTCACCAAATTCTTATTTGTTGATTCTTCCTACCCATTTCCTTGGGGGTAGTAGTCAGAGGAATTTGCAAGAGAGATTCCATACCCATAGCAGAAATCCATCATTTCATAAGAAGAGAAGTTGGAGGCATTATCAGTAACATTTTTACTTGGCACTCCAAATCTCATTAGAATATTTTCCTTAATGAAATTACATATCACTTCAGAGGTTGTAATTTTTACTAGAATAGCCTCCACCCATTTAGTGAAATAATTAGTGGCAGTTAAAACATGGGTGTGTCCTAGCACTGGAATGAGGATTAAGGGTACCCACAAAGTCTAACCCCCATTTTTGATAAGTTTCTTCTATCACCACTAGTTTGACTGGCAGAGTGGCTAGCTTAGGCCTTCCCAGAAAATTTTGGCAAGCCTTGCACTTACTTACCCATTTATTTGTATCTCAAAAAAAGGTTTCCCAGTAGTAGCCTTCATGAAGGATTTTATGAGTAGTCAGAGAGGATGAGAAATTTCCTCCCATGCTTGATATGAAATGATCTCTTTTTTTGTTCTCTTGATCAGGGTCTAAGCAAAATTCTTTTTAAAAATGTGTAAATAAATAATTAAAAAATACTTTTTAAAAAACTTTCTCTATCCACACACCCGAGAAATCTTCCATCAATCCCTCTTTTAAACAAGGAATTATCCCAACGCACATATTATGAAGATATTAGCTTAATAGCTCTTTTCTCTTTAGCATTTAGGTGAGGTGGGAATCATCCATAAGTAAGAAAATGTGCAATGTCATCATACCATTCATTTGTTGAACTAATGAAGAGAATAGTTGGAGTATGTGCATTTTCTTTACAAGAGATATCTTTAGTACCTGCTACAATCAACTCATAGAGACATTTTCCTTGGACTAGCTTAGTTGGCCTAATGTCCAAGTCATACTCTTGCACCTTCACCACCCAATTTCCTCTTTTGGTCCCAAACTCTTGTTGTGTGAGGATAGACTTAACAGTTGTATCCGATACAAAAACAATAGAGTGGGAACTGAGGATATAGAAACGAAACTGTTTCACTGCCTTAACCACAACAAAATCATGTTTCTCAATATGGGTGTATTTCAATTCATGAGTTTTAAGAACATAACTCATGAAAGCAATGGGTAGCTCACATCCCTCTGGATTATTTTGGGTTAAGATGGCATAAAGAGTGTTCTCAGTAGCATAAAAATAGATCAAGAAATCCTTCCCAAAGTCAATACAAGCAAGAATGGGAGTCTGAGTGATTTCCCTTTTGACATTTTCAAAAGCTTCCTTCCCCTCTGGAGTCCAACCAAAGTATTTCTTTCCTTTCATCATATGAGCTATACTCATAGTCAGTTCTGCAAAATAGGGAATAAATCTTCTTAAAAAAATTATCTTTCCAAAGAAAGAATGCACACCCTTTTTACTTGTAGGAAGAGGGATCCATTGGATAGCCTGAACTCTTTCTGGATCTATCTTGGTCCCCTCCTTGGAAACAATGTTTCCAAGTAGCTTACCTTTAATGACACCAAAAATAGATTTCTTTGGGTTGAGGGACACTCCATGTTCTCTGCACTTTTGGAGAACAATTTCAAGATGTTGAAAATGATCTTCCCTTTTCTTAGAAAAGACAGTTAAGTCATCCAGATACACAACAATGCATTTTCCTTTCAAGGACCCAAAATCCAAATCCATTGCCCACTGAAAAGTGGCACCAACATTAATCAGACCAAATGGCATTCTCTTATAGGAAAAAGTTCCCCATGGAGTTGTGAATGTTGTTTTGTGTTGATCAGGAACATCAACCTCAATTTGATTGTACCCTGAAAATCCATCCAACATAGATAACATCTTAGAGCCGGTGACAACTTGCAGAATTTGATCCATCATGGGAAGTGGATAATTATCTTTGAGGGAGGCTTGGTTCAGATTTTGAAAATCCACACAAATTTGGATTTCACCATTTTGTTTCCTTACTATCAAAATATTGGCTACCCAAACTGAGTGATGAATGGGAAAAATTATTTTTTCCTTCAAAAGCTTTTGAGTTTCTTGGTAAATAATATCTAAAATCTTGGGATTGTATTGCCTTTGCTTTTGCTGAAAAGGCTTGATTCCTGGCTTCAAAGGAATATAATGTTGCATCTCTCTAGGTTTGAAAGATTTCAAATCATCATATGAGTAGGAAAGCACATCAACATATCTCTTTATCAAACATGTATCATTTTATTCCTTTCCTCCTTTGTACAACATTTTCCAATGTTGATAAGTTTAGGGTTCTTCTTTACTTCCAATATTAATATTTTCATATTCAGCAAATTGATGAACCTCATGTGATATCTTTGAATTAATATACCTATCATGCTTATCAAAAAAATCTTCTAAACTTATTAATCCTCTCAGTATCTTATTACCTTTTCGATTAATACAACCATCCTTATCATATTCTTCCTCAACTCCTTCTTCAGGCACGATGGATGCTATAGATTCATGAGGAGAAGCTTTACTTCCTTCAAAATAAAAATGACCGAAATTATCTTGAAGTTGAAGAAAAGAAATAAAATGTTGATCATCGTTAAATAATTGCCAATTGTTGGCATTATCTGGCACACTTGGCTGATGTATCATCTTCGATTGTGAACTTCTCCTGAGCAAGGTTAGGATGAGGGATCAACAAGGATCCTGAAACAGCTAAAGCATCTATGCTCTAGTATTTATTTCTTGGGGAACAATTCTATGGAAAAGGCATCCAGTAATTCAATAGAATCTTACACGAGATTCCTATAGTGTTTTAACCTCTTTTTTTAACCTGAAAAATATCCCTGACTTTCTTAACGATGAGTTCAACATCTCCTCGTGCACAAATATTCTTAACCCCCATCTCCTTGGCCATTGATAATCCCAATAGAAGAGAATCATACTCTATTTTATTATTTGTATTTTCAAATTGAAGCTTGTAAGAAAAAGGATAAGACTTTTGTTCTGGAGAAAACAGGACCACTCCTGCTCTAGAACCAGCTGAAGAACAACTACCATCAAACTCTAGGATCTAAATCCCATTAGAGTCATCCATCACATTTTTAGAAACTTTCATTTCCTTTTCTGACATGATCATATAGTTTCCATGACCAATATCCTCATAAAGGATTTGTGCTTTAGGATCATCAGTCTTCTGCACAATATACTTTGTCTGTCTCTCAGGAAATAATTTCTTCATCTTCCCATTGACTGGAATGAGAGCATGAGACCAATCCATTTAAATCTCTCCACCCACTTCTTTACAGAAGTTCCTACTCAATAGCATGCCATAGGATGGGAAATATCTGCTACCAAAATAGTGGTCTTAACCCTCTTTTTTGGGAAAGCAGCAAAAGCTACTTGTGCATCTTTAATCCTTCCTACCAATGGCACCTCCTTACTTTCCATGGAATAACAAGAACCAAATGTGCATGTCAAAGTTAGACCTAATGCATGAGAAAATTTAGTAGGCATAACATTATCTGAGGCTCCCAAATCAATGACACAATTACTGAGCCTATGACCAGCTATGAGTAAAGTGATATAGAAAGGCTCAATTTTCTCAGTTACGAAAGGTGTTATAGCCATCAGGTTTTGTTGAGGTGCAGAGGTAGGAGTGGGTAAAACATATTTTGAAGTGGTATGTGTGGAATTGGATTTGGACTTGACAAATTTAACAACCTGAGAAAAGGCATCGGGATGGGTTTGATAGAACTTGGCCTCTGAAATTTAGATTTTAGTTTTTTTAAGGTGATCAATTATGTCAAAGGATCCTAAGGTAGGTGGGGTGTCAGAACTAGAAGGAGAGGAACACTTAGGCCTATGGGCTTTGACATTTGAGGTTGTCCTTTTAGCAGATGAAAATGAAGAAGTATTAGCATTACTTACCTTTTGAGTAGAGGTGGTAGGAATAGGAGCTCCTCTTCTCGTAACAATTGTGATGGTAATTAGAACCTCCTTGGATTTCCTTGTGGGCTGAACCACTTATTTCTTCTTACTCATTTGTTCTTGAGGTCATGACGACATATGATTCACTGTTCATATTAGCAACTACTTCATCATAGTCATCTGCATCATCATCAACTCCTTCATTAATGAGGAAATTAACCTGAGAATCACTTAATTTGTCTAGTTTATCATCTGCATCCTCTTCAAGTTCTTCATATCCTTCAACTTCATCCTCATCCTCAGGTTCCTGGACTTCACATGTTGCATTAACAGGAACTTTAAGAGGTGGCCCTTCAATTGCTAGTTTCGGCTGGAGGGGAGGCAATCAATTTCGAGGCTGAAAATTCCTTCTTGGAATATCCTTATAAGGAATATTTTGTGCTAGTTGATTTTTAATAGCTATGAGATCATTTGTCATTTTTTTTACTAATTGGTTTGAGTTATTCCCTGAAGAAGAGGCCTTAGATTTAGCAGGTTCTTTTTTTAATTTCCCAGAAATTATTAAATCATCTTTAACACTTATGGCTAAGTGTTGATCAACATCTAGAGTCAAAAAATTATCCCTTCTCAATGCATAGATTACTTCAGGTAATTATGTATTTAAGAAGAAGAATTTTTGAATTTGGTCTACAGTTGAGTGGCTGCTGGAATATTATTAACCAATTTATTGAATTTGGCCACAAATTCTCTCATGGGTTCATGTGGTTCCTTCTTTATTTGGGAAATTTGGGTGAGGAGAGCATGTACATCTTCAGCACATTTGAATCTATCCTCAAATTGTGTTCTCATGTTGGTCCAGTCAGTTATAGCTCCAACAGGGAGATGATAAAACCAGTCAACAACATTATCTTGTAATGTTTCCACAAAAATCCTAACAGAAACATCTTCATGCTCCACTCCAAATATCCCACATGCCACAATGAATGCAAAAATGTGTTCATCTGGGTGTACTTTTCCATCTCCTCTGAATTTAGGAAAACTTTCCCTACTCCCCTTTGGGAGATCATGCAGTGGTTGAGCAAGGGACAGAGGTCCAACCCTTTGTCCCCAAGGCAGAGGAGATTCCATTCTTGTAAAAATAATTTGCAAAGGAATTAATAACTCCAGCCAATATCAAATCTTGAATATTAGGGCTTGATTGGGTTTGTGAGTCTTTGTTTCTTACAGAGATAGGGGGAGTACTTGTGGATCTTGTTATATTTCTCTCTGGGGTTAAAGAGAAGTGTGTAGTTTCAAGAACAGAAAATATGGGTCTCCAACACCAAGTGCTCTTTTACCTCATGTATATATTTTTTCTACCATGGTGTCAATTTTCCTGGATCGATTTGAAGTTGTTTTGGTGGGATGCACAATACGTGCCCCATGGTGGGTGCCAAAAACTGTTGGTTGTAGAATTTGATCTTTTGAAAACAAGCAACAGTCAGGGGACAATAGTCCCTCCTCTTTATGGGAGAGGTTCCCTTATTGAAAGCCAAAAACCTTATTTACAATATAAACATGTGTAAGATATTTTTTTGAGATTTTGATATCTTTAGATGCATTTATCAAAGGTTTTCAATACAGAAGAGAATAGGAAAAGTCAGGACTAATATTCAGGACTGAAGAGAAGAGATACTTTCAGATATATAGGTTGCAGAATGATATCTTAATGATGCTCCAATAAAATAACAAAATTTAGACTTATGCATATAAATCACAGGACATGCATGCATTAGACACAAAGTTCTAAATACACTTATCAACTAAAAGACACAAAGTTCTTGATTTAAACACACATAGCCTTATATGAATTAGACAAAGAAAAGAAAGAGAAGAAGCATGAGAAAGGGTGAAAATCTCCTGTATTGAGTATTTCAATGTTCTCTTTTACATCTGGATATCAAAATCTCGATCCTTTACAATAATGAGAAAGGTTCTTTAAATAACCCTCAAAACGGTTACAAAAGAGACTTTTCAGTTTCCTTTCTTTTAATCTCAAAGCTAATATCTAATTAAATATTACAATACAACTTATCCCTCTTGTTTATAACACATGACTAAAGGGGATAAAGTCACCTTAATTAGATATTTTACAATAAGAAACGAAAATATTTGAACTAAGATGTCAAGATAGCTAGCAGGAAGCACTTGAAGGATCCTTTTTGTCTTTAGTACTTGATTTCTGAATTGTTTCAAAGTGTGCTATATCCATTCCTTGGGGAATTTTTGTATTGGCAGTGGCATGAGTCCAACTACCCAAACACTTTCCATGTCTTTCTCAAATTCTACGCATTTTCCAGGAAATCCTTGTTGGCATATGTGATGGTAGCCTGCAATGTGCAAATCTCTTTCATTTTCTCCTTAGACATGGTATCTTGTTTAAACAAGTCTTCTCTGACAAAAGCCTTGAATTGAGATTTGATTTCTTGAACAGTGAATTTATCATTTGAATTTTCCTTGAAGATTCGGAAGTGTATATCTGAGAAGGCAGAAGAGACACAGGATTTAAAAGCTTCTCCTTTTTGCAGCATGTTTCTGAGTTCGCCAATGGCTTCTTCCAAAACCTTTATTTTCCAGTCAATGTTGAAAACCCACTGCTTGGACAAATTATATTTAACATCATCAAAAACCTTATTAGTTCAAGAGAATCTGCACATCATCTTACTCATCAATTTGAGGTCTTGAATGCATTCACTCCATAATTTCAATTCTCTATCCAGCCCACTGAGTGTAGTAGAAAAATTAAATTGAATCTTGGAAATTTTCTCATATGCCTTAAAATGCCTCCTCAATAAAATTCAACCCTGTCATAATTAAATAATAAACCATAGCTTCCATTGCTTTTCCATAAGTAGCATGCTTATGGATGTATTTGATGACTTGAATTTCATTAATGGACAAGATAGTAGGAGGTGGGATGGAAGCTAAGGGAGTGGGATCAAGAACCTTATCTTCTGCCAATAAGGACTTGATGAAACTAGACAAAAATTGATTCTGCTCCTCCAATTGCTCTTGTGTTTTCTTCCCCTTATCAACTCTTTCAATCACCCTAGACATAGTCTCCTTCAGATTATGTACTTCCCTTTCTGGAGTTGATTCTCCAAGAGGAATTCTTTTCAATTCCAGATCACCTAGTGATAAGTCCTTTTCATCTTTATCAGACTTGGGCTTTGCAATCTCTATGAACGGTTGACCTTGAGAATCTAAAATTAACCTTGAGGTTGACCTTAGCCTTCTTAGTTGGGGGAGGAGTAGTGCCTAGAAGGGCTACCACTACATAAAACTTTGGAGGGGTTATACTTGGGGTGGCATTTCTTTTCTTATTCTCCAGAAATGGTTGTACCCATGAGAATGAGGAACTAGAAGTGGAAGGAGAAATGGGCCCAAGTGTAGAGGCACTCATAGCACTCAGTGTTTGAAAAAAAACCACCTCTAATACAAAGGTATCAGTCTGAGTGGAATCATGAGTTTCCTCAATAGATATTTCCACAGATCCCTTAGAAACTATTTCCTCTAGTTGATCTTCCATCTCATTACCTGTTTTAGGAGGGGTATTCACTTCATAAAATTCCACCTTTCTTGCTCCTTACCTTGGTAGTGTCATCATTGAAGATTCATCCAAATCCACAATTGTTTCCTTTGCCAAAGGTATTTCTTTATGAGAGGGTTCCTTTGAGAAACAGATAAGGGTTAGGGCTAGGAGGAATACCTATTGAATGTCGAGAGGGTGTGCGCGTACCATAGAGAAAGATCATATCAACTGTAAAGAACTCCTTTTTGTCTGGGAAGGACTATCTGCAAGTAAGAATACAAGACCACCAGATTTTAATTAGACAATAAATGAGGGAACTGCCTTGGGCCCAGGAAATATAAAACTTCCTTTCAAAGGTGGTCAGTTCCCTTGCTAATATGAATTAACACAAATTCTAACAAATAAGCTATTGTCCAATTACAATTTGTTTACCTTGTTAGAACAATAGAGAAAGGGTTGGTCTTGGTTTGGAATCAAGGTGACCGATGCCGGTCACTGTAACTGGTACCGGTTGGTGGTAACCGATATCGGTAGGGGCAATGTTTTAGGGGCTTTTGGTGAAGGTCGGTTGTGAGGTGGTTGTGTTGTTTTATAAGGCTGATAAATGGGTGGGGTTGGGTAATGGGGTGATGAGAAGGACTCAGATAATACAAGGGGTGTTCTTGGGGTAATGTAAGGGTGGAGGAATGACAGTTAGATGTAGTGTGTTGTTGGGTAGTAGATCTAGGAATAGACTTATGATGGCTATGATTCAGAAGTTCAAGAAATTTTATTAAAAGAACGTATAAGACTTACTTACTAGTTCCTGATGGAAAATGCAGGTTCTTGGACTGTGATGATGAAGACAGGGCTCAAGTAGGATGATCTGACAATCCAAGATGAGCTATCTCCTCTCCTGATACTCGGATGAGTGTCACAAGGACTCTGGTTATTCAGTTGCAGTCTTGGGCTTGATGTCCTTCTCTGCAAACTTCTTCTTGTTTTCTTTTCACTTGTCTCTGTTCAGCCAAGTAAAAATTTTGGATCCTTCCAATGACTTCTAATTTTTGATCCACGAAAATCCAACCCTTTGTTTTTGGTTGGGAGTGGTCATTTACAGGGAACCGATGGCGGTTACGCAACTGACGGCAGTCGAGTAGAAACCGGTATCGGTCAAGTCAAAACGGGCTATTTTTAGTAAAATAGCCAGCTTTCCCTCCTTTTCTCCCGAGGGATTAGTTGCGGGCTTGGTCAAGTCATTATGAGCTTGGTTTTAGGTGCGGGTGAGGAGTAATTAGTCATGGGTGTGGATGTGGACCAAGTTATAGGTCTTAATTAGGTTAGTTTAGGGTTAAGACTAGGTCATGATGAGGTGGTGAAATGAGGTGGCAGGTATGGAGATGTAGATTTATTAATTATAAGGTAATTAATAAATAATTGTGTAAGGTTTAAGTGATGAGGTTAGGTTACAAAATGAGATGCGGGGCATAGGGGGTTGTAAGACAAAAATTTGGTGTCTACATTAGCCCCTTTTTGTCGTGTAGCTTGTCTTTGTTAAAGTAGCACGGACAATAATAAGAAGTGGTTACCCCTGTTAAGGGTATAGGTAATCCCCCTTCATATCTATCACAGATTGAGGTAGCGTGAAATCAGGGATAGGGTTGATAAAGGGAAATGGTGTTGATATGATGGTAAGATGGTGGGGTAGGTCCAAGGAAGCAGACGCACGTTGAAATGCAGTAGTGCGACCAGGGTACATGATTTTGAAGAGCAAACAAGCAATTCATAGGCAAAGTTTGATAGTTTATCTAAACAAGGGTGATATAATCCTGGTATCCAAGGCATAGGAAGTAGCTTCAAGGGATATAACGGGTAAGGTACAGGAACGTTTAGGCATGTTCAGTAGGTACCAAATGGTTCAGTTTGGTTGAGATAGCGCTGCTTCACGGTCTTGGTCTAGGAAAAGTTGGTCGACTGATCAAGTCAAGGACCCTAATCATGCTAAAACATCGAATAGGTGAGCTCGATTGAACAAAGAGAGCTACAGGATGGGTGGATAAAATTGTATTTTGTTGATGTTGGGTGAGGTATTTAATTGGTGCAGCCTTGGGTCGGGCCAAATGGTTGGGTGCGGCCTTGGGTCAGGCCAAATGGGTTGGTTGCGGCCTTGGGCCCAGGCCAAATGGATAAAACTTCCTTTCGAAGGTCGGGCCAAATGGTTGGGTGCTAGCCTTGGGTCGGGACAAATGGTTGGTTGCAATTTAATTGCCTCGTTGGGTCAGGCCAAAATGGTTGCGGCCTTGGGTTTGGTTGGCGGGCTTGGGTCAGGTAACCAGTATGGGTTGGTTGCGGCCGATATGGGGTCGGGCCAAATTGGTTATTTACGGCCTTGGGTCAGGCCAAATTGGTTGGTTGCGGCCTTGGGTCGTGCCAATGAAGTTAACAAAGGTTTTTCAGCGAAGGTGGATATAGGCGATGTTGTGAGAAAGGGCGATTAGTAAATAAGGGTAGAAAGTTGGGGAAGAGGTAGGATCTAAAGCCGATATCAGACTTGATACGGACCAGTATCAAAGTTAGGTGACTGATACCGGTTCCTTAGAGGCACAATATAACTGATATCGGTTATAGGTCGAAAACCTATAAAAAGAAAAAATACGGCCTGTCATTTTCAGATTGTCATTTAGGCTGAAAACCAATTTTAGTTGTCTGAGGTCTTTTGGCGAGATTGATGAGTTTGTCAGCTGAGGTGGCACTATTTGAGTGGAGAAGTGAGTGATTGGTAGGCCCTAGCGAGGAGGAGGCAGCATTTGATTGGTGGAGGACCCAAGTAAGAGGAGTTTGAGAGCCATGGCACAGCCAGGAGGAGCTGAAGGTGCTGGACCAGTTAGACCATGACCACCTCATCCCACCACGACGACGTGTCATTGTACCGGTAGGTTCTGAAACCCTTCATTGTGTGAATTTGATGTTGTTAAGCTATATTTGGGGGTTTGGGTAGGAATCCATGTTTTGATAAAATAATGAATAAATTGAAGTTATTTGAAAAATGAAGAGGATCCAGATGGGTTAAAATAGGTCAAGGCGGCAGGGTGGGTAGGTTTTTAGGGTGTTTGGGTGGGTAAATAGAGATAAATAGGGCCAAAATAGATTTGGGGGGGCCGCGTCGGGGGCTCCGTGATTTTACAGTGACCGATGCCGGTCACTAAGCAACCGGCATCGGTCAAGAAGTTTTCGGGGCAGGGTGGTTTTGTGGTTGACCGGTGTCAGTCTTCTCGTCGACCAGCTTCGGTGGAGAGGGGACCGATCAATACGGTCATGGGTGACCGGTACCGGTCCCTAGTTAGGATTTTCTATTTTGTTGCTTGGTTTTGTTGGTTGTCTGTCACTTTGGGTGTTTTGGTTGTTGTTTCCGGAGTTACCACGTTATTGGAGGGTGAAGAGGGAAGGGGTAGAGGTTGATAGGAAGCTCCTGGTTAGTGGGTGGGTGGGAAAGAATGGGCCAGTTGTGTGTGTCGGGAGTTAAAAGGGGGTATAGAAGGTTAAAGGAGTTGTTGTGATAAAGAGTAGGGCTAATGCAGTCAGTTGGTTTTCACAGGCACGTCATCAGCTGACGATTTGCGGGATAGGATGCCCCCGTTGTTGAGACAGATGTGGCCACACGTGTCCACAGTGCAGTGGGCCATCATGCGCGAGGTGGGACTCGACGGAGTCTAAGCCTTATAGGGTGATATACACCTATCACCCATGATGAAGGACCCTTTTCTCGCACCCAAAACCGACATTCTAGTCACTTGACCAAGCCCACAACTGATCTCTCGGGAGAAAAGCAAGGAAGGTGGGCTATTTTACTAAAAATAGCCTACTTTTTTCTAACCGATGCCGGTTCCTACTCGACCGCCGTCGGTTACGCAACCGCCATCGGTTCCCTGTAAATGGCCTCTCCAAACCAAAAAACAAAGGATCGAAATTTATTTTTTTGGATCAGTCAAAGGATTTTTGGAATCAATAGAGATCATTGGGAGCGATCAACAGAGTCCAGATCTTCACTTGACCGAGCAAAGACAAGTGAAGAGACCAGAAGAGTTTGCAGCAAGGGAGATCAACATGCATCTTCATCAAAACCAGTAAATCACATCTTACATGTCTTCTGTTATAAACAATACAAATATAACCGATAGAGGTCTCACAATCTGTGCTGTCCTCTTTAATAACATTCTTCGATCTTTTTTGAATCATAAAGTCCTCACAAATCCATTCTTGGGACCCACTAGTCCCAACGTGTCACCCCTTTTACATACTGCACTGTGCATTCATCTACACTTCTTCTATTTCCTAATATCGAAACAATAATAGACAGCCCCTACAAATAACTACAACTACCAACTACAACGGACCACCATCCCACAAAACAAACCAACCTTCAGATCACTATACCCTACCGTATCGGTCATCAATAACCGTTATTTGTTATCAGTAAACCGCATGGTTTATGTGACTATTAAAACCAGGAATAGCCTTTCCACCCTTCCAATCAACCCTACCCAGTTCCAGTCAAGAAGCAATTTAATTGAATTATTTCTTACAAGTCTTTTGTGTTAATTCATATAGCAGGGGAACTGAACCACCTTCGAAGGAAGTTTTATCTTTTCCTGGGCCCAAGGTAGTTCTCTCATTTATTGTCTAATCAAAATCTTGTGTCTTGTGTTCTTATTTGCAGGTATAGTCCTTCTCCAAGACAAATAAGGAGTTCTTTCGCAGTCAGCCTGATCTTTCTCTACGATACGTGCCACACATCTTTCAACATCAACAGAGTATTCCTCCTAGCCCCTAACCTTATCTGTTTCTAAAAGGAATGACACATTCCGAGTGAAACATTTTGACACGCCCTGGTGGGACCCATTTCGGGTTTCTGTTTCTCTTGCCTTATTTTCATTTTAGGAAGATACTTCCCCTGCTGTTGCTACTTTTGTTATATATTTCGTTAAAGCAAATTTGTCTTGCTTTCCTTAGTTTTCGGATTAGTGAAATTCATCTCTTCTTGCTTCATCGAACATAATTTTTGATTTGCGGCGTTTAAAACATGTGCATGCATTCCTGCTTGGTTGTTTTTCAATTTTCTAGTGAACATAGATTAAGTAACAGGTCGGTTTACACGTGGGGGTGATATCCACCGTATTGACAGGAAATTAATCTTACTTTCACTTGCACACATACCGAATTCACTTCACAATTAACACAACAGACTCAAACAACCCCCCTTTTTCCGCGGTATTCCTTCCACCCGATTGAGTAACCTTATTTGAGCCAAAACAAACTTGACATTTCCCCTAAGTTATTTTTGTTTAAGATTCTTGAAACATCATTTCTATGTCTAAAGGGCATAAGCCCACAATAATTTAAAAATTAACCTAGGGTTAATCTCTGGATTTGCGCGTGTGCATTCTTGCTTTGTTTTTTAGTTCTGTTTTCTTTCTCACACTCTGTCTTCGTTGATCAATAATTAGACAAAGAATACTAAACGTTTGCTTTAAAAATCAAATTAGCAGCCTTTTTATATTCTTGTTAGCCTAGACTTCTTTACACTGAATCGGCTTACCCGGACCGCAATTTTGCTAATCTAAAACCGACAATCTTACTAGACTGATATCGGTTACCGTCTTTAAAACAATTCCGACAAACCAGCAACCTATACCCCACTTTATTACCCAGTCTGACTTTGTTTGTCTATTCTGGACAAATTGGAAACCTTACTGTGAACTTCTTCGTCGCTGTTTGTTATCACTCGAAAGCAAGCAGCCACCAACCCCCCCAATGGTTTCACATGCTTGTCTCTAATTGTCCTTTGCCTGATCACACCCCTTCACATTCTAATTGGGAATCCTACGATACAAGCGATGTTCCTAAAATTCCTGTGGGAGATAATGACTTTACAAGTTTCCTGGATGCTATTCTAGCACTGTACTCCTATTTTCTCATACACCCCTGACCGTACGCCTGATGGTCAGCTCCTTTTGGTATGGCCTAGTAGTAGTAAAAGCTGTTCATTTAGCTCCCACTCGCCTGATAACAACACCTCCTTACTAATCCTGTTCCTGCATCTCTAGCCCATCTCCCAATCCGTGGCTTCAGAGGTTCATACTGCTTAGATTGCTTTTCCGTTGGTTTATCTTGGACCCCACATATCCCTTATACCAAACCCCACCACCGCCTCCTACCTCACTCTCTTCAGACTCTCCGTTCATGACTTGCTCTCTGCCACATCCCCATGGCTTTCGTCTCAAGCTCCGGCCTACTTGTCATTCCCTACACGTATCCAGTACCTCAAACATCTATATGGTACATCCCCTATTTAGTTGCCTCACTATTCATCCGCCAACACCTTATCAAACACTTAACCCCCCAGTGTTTAAGCGGCGGTCCTTTGGCAATTTTCCTCCATTTACCACAACCACAAACATCATCTACACCAACTTATGATCAATTAACAATGATGGACAAAAGGCAAAACCTGGAGGCTTCTGTTTCAGGAAGTTGTAGTTGCCTTGACATACGACACTTTTTTCGGGGCCCATTAACCTTCTGTCCCCCTTCATCATATCCGCCTCAATGGGAGTTGCCGAAATTTAACTCATTTTTTAATAGTAAAGAGGATCCTCAACTACACTTGCATCAATTTTATACAGGCTTTTATTTGATTACCCATGATGATCCTTGTTACTTTCCGTAACTTTCCCTGTCCCTTATCAGGACCTCCTTGAGTGGTACCGTCTTTAACCCCATCACTCAATCTTCTCTTTTAAATTTAATTTAACCACTAGCACTAGCCCATCTTCTGGATCATTTCTCCATTACATTGCCAAAAAGGTATCTATCCCGCCGACCCTCTCTGCATCGCCGACAATTTTAAGACGAATCTTCGCAGATTTCGTTGGACGATGTCGGGCCTAATCAACCAACTTCCATATGATGCCTTGCTCAAACTCAACTTATCGAACTGTTACGCGGGGCCTGCACTAGGCACACGTGATCTCCCCTACCCCCCCCAAAGTCAAACTTTCGTACCTTCGATTAAGCCTTTACTATGGCTTGCGAAAAACTAAGATTCATCCTTAAGGATAAAATTGCGGTTGCGTAACCAAAACCACCCCAATTTTTCTGAACTCCTGATTCGATACCAATAAACCAAATACCACACCACGCATCCTCACGCACCACTTCTCCACTTTCTTCTAAATCAAAGGAGCTGTCCACCGCTGATTGTCAAATCCCAACCACTGTCTAATACCCGAATACCCCGCCAAACCACTTTAAAGAAAGCAGAACCATCACTACAACTCCTTGGGAGACACAATTGTGTGTTTGGAAACATTGGTCAAACGGCAGGAGCCAGTCAATGACCACTCCTGTTAAACCGCATTCCGGGTTTTAAAATTATTTCCCTCGGCGCTCTACCAACCTCCTGGTACAAAGAACATGACTTTCTGTAACTTCCACCATTGAAGGTACATAGTCATGAGAACGCAAGATGTTGAAAAACAATAGTGCAGAGAATGGTGATGTGGGGGATCTTAGCCCTCGATAATCCTAATCCCTGCTAACCGCGAAATTTGAAAATATTCACAAAACCATTCTCGAATCATTCTTCTCACAGTAATCTAAATCAAAGATATCTTAAGCCGAGGAGATGTTTCGGAGACCATTCTCTTCGATTCTCAGCCAAAGACCTCTATCGAAACAACTTCTCATCTAGCCTTTCACTAACGGAGGAAACCAAATCCCCTTCCTTGCCTCAAGACAACTGAAATCCTTGCCGTTTCCTTTTACCCATCAAAAGAATTAGCTGCCAGAGTTCCTTTCTCCCAAATGAGCCGTCTTGTACCCATCTTGCAGACTGTGAGCGGATTTATCTAACTTATCTATTTCCCAAATGTCTCCTTCATCTACCATTCTTTGCTGTACAAGAGGAAGGCTCGCCATTCTTTTGTCATCCTTAACGAGCAACCTCTTGAAACCGACATCACCACATTCTTTAAACATGACAGATCCCCTCAAACACGCCCTCCTACCTATTTGTGCTTCATCACCTAACTCTTTTCAACAACCAGTCGACCCCTCGTAACCTCTATTGATACAATTGCCTATTTACCCCTGTATCACACCCCCTGGACCGGAATCAACCACCCCCCCACCTTTTCTTTCGATAAAATTTACAATTCAAACCTGAAGACTTTCATTCCCAAAGATAGAACCGTCCTAATCCTATGGAACGTTTGATTACTCTAATCGCCTATTCTACCAAATGCATATGACTGAGCCTGATACCTCCACCATATACCTGAAGTGTTTATTACAGAAGCTTAAAATTGCCCTGTTCTCAACTTCACCCCCCTCACCTCTACCACTGCCCCGTCCACTCTATTAACTTAACCAAATCTTCCTTCCCCTACACTTTGGTACCTCACCAATGCCCAGTCTAATTCAACCCACCTAAGCAAGCGCTTGATGTTATCTAAACATAAGCTGGTCCACACCATTAGGAGACAGACTCAATCTCCTCAACCTATGCCTCTAATCACAACAACTAAAACCATCCATCGTCACACCCAACTCCATATTGGGAACCTCATCCCTCCACCTTGCCTCAGTATATCGTACCTCCTGTGTTTTCTCTTTCTTCAAAGTACATCCGCTTCTACACCTAATACGAAATCCCCAGGTTATATTACAAACCGCACCCCCCCACCCCCCCCCGCGTATTCTTTCCCACCTCTCACCCCTAAACAATCCATCATCAAGATTTGTTTTTGGTCACTCTATTCTCCCATGGTTTTTTCGAATATCACCACATCATCGGTGGCCGCATCATCCAATATATAGCTGCTTCTTCTCCAAAGAACCACGTTCAGTGAAAAACCGTGTCAACACCCCCCTCTGACTAAAACCACCACCCGTACGAACCACCACAAACACAACATCCCAAACCTTACCAAAGCCCACACGAAACCCATCCCCTCATCCTCCTCTGATTTTGACCCACTCAAAGGATCTTAATGTGCCAAAATCCTTGCTATATGTTTGTGGAGAATGCGACCATTTTCCCTACCCCCACTTAGACCTTATGACCCTCTAAAACCTCCTCGACCTATAGGTTATGATGAAGTCTAAAATCTCGCTTACACCATAACCACCACACACAATCCAGGACATGAACGTAGAGGGATGCACAGCATTGAAAGCATACTTTCGTCCGTCACTCGCGCAATAGAAAAGTTAAGAAAGACAACTTACACTTAAGAGAGAGACCTTTAGTTTCAATTCCCTCTCCTAGACATCTTCCCCCCCTCCCACAAGAGCTACATTATTACAACCCCACCGCTTGAAGACCATGAGTTGTCCCAACCATCTTCCTCATCGCTCAGGTCTAACTAATTAATATGATTAGTGTCGCTCTCGAGGGTATCAGAAAAACAATGGGAAAGTAAAATAACACATGCCCTGCGGCACCTTTTCTTCTTTTCTTCTTCTTTCTTCTTTCGTCAACCACCCGATGCAAATTGCACACACCTAAAGTTAGTTATTCGCGACCACTTACCCCACCCCCCTACCCCGTCTCTATGGAGTTGCCGACCGAACTATGATCAAACAAATAGCTTCACAATCACCTGTAAAATGACACTGTTGATTCTCAGTCAGACTTCTGAATCTCAGCGACAGCTCTCAATTGAGATCCTTCAAGGTTAGGGTTTTACCTAATGAAACCTTGCCTGTTACCTCGATTCTAAAACATAACACCCATCATTTGCGTTCCCTCACTAAACACCACCGACGTCCCTCCATACCACTTTGAACTCTGTACAACAAGCCGCTGCTGTCTTTTCTCTGAAGATGAATTATCGCTTTGGTACCCTGAGTCCCCTTGCCCTGCTCTTTTGTATCTCAGCGTACGTTTGATATATCTGGGTACGTTGTGTTATGATTGACGGTGGCACTAGCCTAAATAATCATCTCTTCAAAAGCCTTCCAACAAAAGAATATCCTCCAGTTGCATGTGTGCCAACCCCACCTGTTGTTGATCATTCATGATGCTATTACTTAGTTTCCACTTTAGGGCAACCGTGATCCTTAACATTCCGTTGTATGACACGTACGTTACAAAATACCCACCCTACCCAACTCTTCTATGTCCTTGAGGGAGAGGTTCATACAAGATGTTGTTAGGGGTCGCTTGGATCTGGGCTTCGATGCGTTCCTCAACATTCATAAATGCTAAAAGCAGAACCCACAACCTTACACTCCCTTGCGGAGAAACATATTTGGTGTTGATATTGGAAAAATTGCCTCAAAGCAGGAGCCATTACTACCTCCTGTTTAAACCTCATTCCGGTTTTATTCCACTCGCCGCCTATACCTCCCGGTACAAGAAAATGACTTCTGTAACTTCCTCCACCATGTGAAGGGACATAGTTCATGAGAACTGCAAGATGTTGAAAAACATAGTGCAAGTAAATGGTTGATGTGGGGGATATAGCCCTCGATTAATCCTAACGCCCCTGCTAACCGAAATTTGAAAATATTCAAACAAACCATTCTCGAATCATTCTTCTAAACAGTAATCTAAATCAAATATCTTAAGCCTGAGGAGACGTGTTCATGAGATTCCATGTAGTCTTCGATTCATCAGCAAAGACCTTCATCGAACAACATTCTCAATCAAGCCTCTTCAACTAACGTAGGAAACCAAATCCCCTTCCTTGCCATCAAGGACAAACTTGAAAATCCTTTGCCGTTCTTTACCATTCAAGGAATTAGCTGCCCCAGGAGTTCCTTCTCACAAATGAGCTTCTTTATACCACATTCCTTGCAAGACTTGTTGAGCGGATGTTTATCTAACTTATCTATTTCCCAAATGTCTCCTTTCTACCATTCTTGCTGTACAAGGGAGGAAGGCTCGCCACTTCTTTTGTCATCCTTAGACGACAACCTCTTGAACCGAACATCACCACATTCTTTAAACATGTGACAGATCCCCTCAAACACGCCCTCCTACCTATTTGTCCTTCATCACCTAAATATTTTCAACAACCCAGTCGACCTCTTAACATCTATTGATACAGTGCCTCATTTACCCCCTGTATTCACACCCACAGTGGACCCGGAATCTAACAACCACCTTTCTTCCGTTATTAAAATTTACAATTCAAACCGAAGACTTTCATTCTCCAGAAGATAGACGAATCCTATGGGAACGTTTGAGTTACTCCCTATTCTACTTCAAATGCAGACTGACTGATCCTGATTACCTCCACCATATACCTGAAGGTGTCTTCAGAAGCTTAAAATGCCCATGTTCTCACCTTCACCCCCCCACCTCATACACATGCCCCGTCCACTTCTATTAACTTACCAAATCTTCCTACACTTGGGACCCTCACCAATGCCCAGTCTTAATGCACCCACCTAAGCGGGTTGATTTATTAAAAATAAAGCTGTCCACACCATTAGGAGACAGACCTCAATCTCCTCAACCTATGCCTCTATCACAACTAAAACCATTCATAACGTCACACCCAACTATCCATATTGGGACCTCATCCCTCCACCTTGCCATCAGTATATCGTTACCTCCTGTTGTTTTCTTCAAATGACATACGCCTTCTACACCATATACGAAATCCCCAGGGTATAGTACAAACCGTCACCCCGCGTATTCTGATCCACCTTAACCCTAAAAAAATTCCATCATCAAAAGATTTGTTTTTGGTCACTCCTATTTCCGTGGTTGTTTTCTCATAACCACATCATCGGTGCCTCATCATCCAATATAGCTTCTGCGCCAAGAACCATTTCAGTGAAAATACAGTGTCAAACACCCTCGACTAAACCACCACCGTACGAACCAACCACACCCAAAACACGTACCAAAACCCACACACCAATACCCTAACTCCTCTGATTTTGACCCACTCAAGGATTCTTTATGCCATAATCTTGCTATGTTGGTGGAGAATGGACCATGCCTACCCCCATTAGACCTTATGACCCATTCTAAACCTCCGACATAGGTTATGAGGCGTCTAAAAAATCTACGCTTACCACCACACCCAAGACATGACGTTAGAGGGATGCAAAAGGCATTGACAGCCATACTCGCCGTCACCTCTCTCAGATTACGACAAGTTAAGAAGACCCCTTACGAGAGCGAGACTTAGTTTCAATTCACTCCCGTATTATCATAGGTCCCGCCTCACCAAGATTATCATTATTTACAACCCAACCTCTCTCCTTTTTTTTTTTGGGAAGCCCATGGAGTTGTCCCAACCATCTTCCGTCATCTCAGGTCGACGACAATAATATGATTAGTGTCGCTATCGAGGGTAGAAACACCATGGAGAAAGTTAAAAAGAACACACCTGCGCCGGGGCACTTTCTTCGTTCACCATCCAGATTGCCCACCAACTAAGTGGTTTTCGCAGAACCACTACCCCGTCTCTAAAATGGAGTTGCCCAGCCGAACTATGAATCCCCCCGTCAACAATCACCTGTAAAATGACACGTATGATCATTCAGACTTCTGAATCTCATCGACACGCTGTCAGTGAGATACTGCAAGGGATATAGAGTTTTACCTAATGAAACCTTGCCTGTTCCCTCATTTCTAACACCCAAATCTGTTGGGTTTGAGTTATCTCACTAAAAACCTATCTCCCCAACCACTTTGAATATGTACAGCAAGCCGCTGCTGGCAGTTCTCTGAAGATGAAATTACCGATTGGTACGAAGATCGGACCTGCTCTTTTATCTCAGCGTACGTTGAGATATCTGGGTTACGTTATTGTGTTATGATTGACGGGGGCATACCTAAATATCATCTCTTCAAAAGCCTTTCCAACAAAATGAATATCTTCCAGTGCTGATGTGCCAACCCCTCTGTGCTGTGTGATCATTAATGAGGCTATTACTTCCTTTAGGCACCGTGTCCTTAACATTCTGGTAGGACAGTACTTTCCCCGACCTCTTCTAGTCCTTGAGGGAGAGTTCCAATACAAGATGTTGTTAGGTCGCCCTTGGATTTGCTATGCGTGCGGTTCCCTCAAAATACA